>JAUBWS010061965.1:0-38762 GCA_032270445.1 Darlingtonia californica | reverse complement strand
AATTTTTCCTGACTATCCTTGATTTTTTGACAGAAACCCTGTCTAAAAGATAAGAAGTCACTTTTTCAATGTCATAGCACACAAAATCTATTAATACTGTAAAGTAAATCGTGATAATTAATTAAACGTACCCAACAGCTAACCAATCACCAGTAGGACAATATCCGAGTGAAAAGATTTGTGATTGGAAATTGTGTTGCTGTAGTTGACGACCTTCACGTAGATCCCATGAACGAACTGTGTTATCAAGACCACCTGAAAAAAAGATCAAACCATTATTCGCTTGTTCTTAAAAAGATCTTCAGTACTTCGATTCATGGTCATGCTACAGACACTCTCCGCGCTGCTCATAAAATCGGCGGAAACTTGAAGTTACTTTACACGTTTGGTTTACTGGGTTAACTGAAGCCCTCCATGATGGGGCTGCTAGGCCAGAAAACTTACGAGTTTTACGTCTCCTAGATTACTAGGAAGAGGCCTTTCCAATGAAATGAGTAACAGAAACTACTACATAAGGTATTTTTTTGAACAATAAATATGCATTTTTCGTGCCATTGGCGGAAAAAAGTGTATGCAGTTAGCTGTAAAAAAACTAGCAAAATCGTTTTCCGTATTAAAAGCGGAGTATTTTAAATGTTTGCTTCTCAACAACTAAATATTATTGTGACCTTTGGGAGCCGGTTTTCTAAAGTAAAAAAATAAAATTAATCTATTTTCATGCTAGTAAATACTGCAATTGCGTCATCTGATTATCCGGTAATATTTCTATAAAAAATGCTGATCACTACAAGCAAGATAGCTGTCAGAGAGGAGTAACGTTATTCTATACTAGCTCATATCAAAAAGCCTAACAAAATTACCGGTCCATAGTTTCGTTCCATCTGGTGAAATATCAATACAACTAGCACCATCAGTATGTCCTTGAAACTGTTGAACGATTGTTTGGTTGTGTAGATCAAGCACTGCTATATTTCCGTCACTACAGCAACTGAAACAAACTTTGGAATCCGGGCTTATTGCTAATGCGTAACAAGCTGGTGCGTTGGAATTCAGTTCTGCTTTTATACGAGGAGATGGAGCCGCCAAGTCCCAAATCGTGACAACGCTAGCCTCCCCTCCAACAATGAGGGTTCGCCCATCAGGCAACAATTTGCATGATCGAATGTAGATGTCACGCTGTAAATAAAACAGGGTATTGAAAAATGACTCTCCTACTTCCTCAAAAAAAGACAACAAAAATAGTTGACTACTTGGAAATGATTTTTAGATGTGGTCTACTTACAAGACATTCAAGTGTAGATACAGGTTTATTGATAGTTGATTGGGTTAGTGCTTGGTTGATATCCCACACTTTGACGCATCCTTTACCCCCTGTATACACATGACGTGTTGGGTTGCTGACAGTCACTGCACATACAACCTCGCCATGATTCAACGTACTTAACTGTCGAGCATGGCGGGGGATAGATGGACCGATCAAAGCATCAGGTGGAAAATTGACTGGCTGTAGCTGCCCTTCACCAGCGATATGGAACGAGTAGGCAGGTTTACCACTTGGAACACCGAAGCTTGGTAGCATACCACGTGTTGACCCTTCAAACGCCTAAAGAGGAAAAAAATTCTGAAATAAATGCAGATAACGCCATAACCAGTAGTACTTTCATTATATAATGATTTTTTCTGAATAGGAGATGACTTTGAAAGAAAAATAAATACAAAATGTTTTCAATATTTTCATTGTAAATATTTGCATTGCCAAACGTAAATTGCAAAGTATGCAAATATATGCTTACCATTGGTCCTTTGGAGTAATGTAAGCCTGCACCTGCCTCACTCGCCGAACTATAGGGTGGTATGAAGGGTGGATAAGGTCCATTTCCTACAAAATAAGAAAGAAGAAAAAATACATTACAGCATGGGTTCGAAAATGGTATAAATCGAACACAATGGAGAATGTGCATAATTTGTTATCATCCGTAGATAAACCACTTACTGATTGGAGAAACTTTGGTGACAGGTGATGAATGTCCAGGACTGCCTGATGATTTTGAATCGGTTGGCTACAAACATAAACGGAGCAAAATAGTTAGATAAATGTGTTAAAAATCTTTAACTCGTAATAGCAGCAAATTTACGAAAAATCCAATTTGAAAACAATCAAACTACCTCATTACAGGAAATTCACGAGTCACTTAACAACTCAACAAATAGTACAAATAAAAGTAATGCAGAAACATAAAATTGCTGGTAGTTTTATTTTAGAAAAGGATGGGGGATTAATTAATGCGTCACAAAATTAGTGCAGATAAAGGGCAAACCACGTTAATTTCATGATTCGTGAACTTCCTGTCATAAGGTAGCAAGAAAAAAAAGATGTTTAGCTACCTTATGTTTTCCAATGTATGGTACCGGTGATTTCCCTCTTTCAAGGTCTCTGTCTCTTGAATCACGAGATTCACGATCACGTTCACGCTCACGTTCATGTTGGGCACGATCGACACTATCACGACCTCCTGGCTCCTTCTTCAATTTCTTATCAACTGAACTACTTCTTGGTGGCGATGCTTCTCCATTGGCAAGGCGTTTCCTAGGGGCATTCGTTGGTGATGATCTTTCCTGTAAATTAAATAAAAATATAAGTCTATAGCGCGCAAGCTGCGATTTAAAAAATTTAATCAAAAGTCATTAATTTCAGAACAAGTACATGTCTTTTCTATAGGGGACCTTAATTTCTCTTTGACCCTGGAATTCCTTATTATTAGAGTTTTAGCATCATAGTTCTTTTAGCAATTCCTTATTTCTAAGCCGTTTTCAGCCACAAGTACCCTATGAAGGAGTTCAAGACGTGTCGACTACTGAACACAGGTTGAGAAGGACGCTTACTTCGTTTGTATCGTCAACAACGAGTTCTCCGTCGCTTTTTTCATGATCGCTCTCTTCTTTTGTTTCCTTCTTCATCTTTGCAGAATTACTGGGAGGAATTCCACTGCTGCTTGCTTTGATACCTGGGATATTTGACTGAGAGTTGCTCAAGTCACGTTTATCATAACCTAACACTTTGCGACTGTATTCTTCTGCTCTTCCGTCATCACTGCCATGCGATGAATGGCTGTCTGTGGTATTTCGTGGGTAAATGGATGATGGGCCACGCGGTGGCAATGGGGACTCTCTCAAGCTTTCACGGTCACGATCACGTTCACGTTCCCGTTCTCGTTCACGCTCACGCTCTCGCTCCCGCTCACGATCACGCTCTCGATCACGGTCACGGTCTTTTTCATCTTTGACTGGCAGATGAGGAGCTGATGAGAGTGCATTAGATAACGCCAGTAGACCAGAACTTGACCCGGGTGGGAGATGTGGTGGTGGCAGTGGGTGTGGCAAGCTGACACCTGGTGGATGGGTGTGTGGAAGACCTTGCTGGTGAAGCTGTTGCTAAAAGAAATTAAAATCAAGGTCATGCGTCTTACATTCAAATGAAAAGAAGTAAATGAGAGAGGACTTAAATTTTTTGTAGACATCTTTTAATTAAAAAAGTGAAGATGTAGAAGTTAACTTACACCTATGATAGCATTTAATTCTGACATTGTAACTTGCTTTGCACGGTCTATTGTTTGTATAACTTGCTGTTGATGCTGAAAGATATAAATGTAAATTTAAATCTAGCTATGGTAATATTTGACTAGAAAAAACCAAGGTTTTCAAGTGTCCCTATTATTGGAAGGAAATTTTAAGAAGCATTATTCTTACAGAGTTTTCAAGTTCTTTAAAAAATATACAGAAAATAATAAGCTCTTTACCCCTTTTACAAGTTCTCGATAGTTCATGATAGAATTTTGGCTTTGACAACGTGACAGTGAGAAAATCTGGTAATTTATAGTAGCCTTATAGAATGGAGGATGGTAGTAAAAGGGTGTGGTTGGCCAAAAGTCAGGGAAAGGATAATTTTGTTTTTCAATCTTAAAAATATGATGATGTCACAAAACATGAAAACTAAATATATTGTGTCCTCTTCAAATGACTTGTTGATGAATACTGTATATACATGATACACTAAAGGTATCAGTGTAAGTAGACAGGAACTGAAAGTCCACTGAATTAGGCAATGACAATATAGAATTCAGGTCATTGATAGGGGTTGGTTGATGTGATTACAAAAATAGGTCAGTTTGGGGGGATTTGCCCTCTCTGCATATTTATAGTACAAAATGACAATGGGTATATTAGAGCTGGCATGAGTTCCCCAGATTTTGTTAAAAGTTTAGTTTTGATAGCTTTATTTGATGATTTTTGTGTAAGTACAGTTTTAAGCTTAAAATAACAGGATCTCCAACACGACTCATTGTATGCTGCCCATGATATTGAATTTGCTGTCTTTAAAAGTTATATGGGAAACACAGTACTTGGGATATCGTGGTATGTATTTGTTATTTACTCAAACACTTGAATTTCAATTGACATAAAATGTCCTCTATAGAAATGTTATTACATATCTTCCAAACAATTAGATACGAGTGTTTGCTTACACACTTCAGTTTGTTTTGCACAACAATAGGAAACACTTCCTTTGTCATGAATATTCTTTTGAATTGAACTAACATTTTTTGTTGGGCCACAACGTAATTAATACGATAGACTTTAAAAACTCTATAAATCACAGATTTTGATAATTCTGTTTTAGTTAAACAAATACTATTAAATCCTATGATATCAGGTTTTTATGAAAATCTAATTCCGACCACTTTAGTAAGGATAATATTAGGAGATACTAATGAAATCCATTTGGCAGTGTGGGAGAAGTGCCATAGACTCGTAATTAACAGAGCTACTGCATGCCATTACATGAAATGAAGCAGAAGACGAAAATAGCAAGTGAAGTGATGATCTGGATAGAAAGGACCTAGAGATTGAGAAAGCAAGTTTTCTCTCAGGTTTCACTGATTATCTCTAAGAATTTCATCATATGCCACGGGTAAAATTTTCCAAGTTTTTTACAGGATATCAGTCAAAGTTGAAGAGTAATGTAAAAAACATCTTTTTTTTTTTAATGTAACAGCGATCTCAATGAAATCTTAAAAATTAAACATCATCTTCAGACTGGGTGACAGTTATAACCATTTATGGTCAGTGAGGCCTGTGCTATTTAGATCTTTAGCCTACATCATACAGGTCTCTTGACTATAAACTGAATTGTTTGCACAGTCTACCCACTGTGATAGGTAAAATATTTGACTTGAGAAAGGACACGTTTAGAGTGTTTCATTGTTGTTTATTTATATAATAAACAAAGTGCTATATAATTGCTTTTAGACCTTGCATTACATACAGTATATTAAAACTATTTCCATGGTGACAGATTTCAGAAAAATTGACATATTTCATATGATAGGAAATGGTATAAAAACATTGGTGTCAAATCTTGAACTTTTATACTAAGGAGTTTCCTCTCAAAATGTTTTTTTCAAAGAAAACATACAACTGTGAAAATGTAACACCCAAATGAATACACTATTTATTGCTTTTTCATTTATTTAAGAGTTTCTCAACTAAACCTCTGTTTGATAATTCATGAATTTTTAATGTATTTTTTCCACTTTCAAAAGAATTTTTAATCAATTAAGGGAATGTGCAAAACAAGCTCCTTTTTACTTTGGCTTGCCCATTTGCCATTTTTCATTATGAATGAAAGAAAGCCTTGTTTTTCAAGAAATCTTTCATTTTTTCAAGATTGTTATTATTTTGAAAATAAATTCTTTCTATTAAGGTGAACTTATTAATGCAAATCCTTTTCTTCAATTCAGCAATAACATGAATGCTACTGAGAAATCAATTACAGGCACAAGTGCAACTTGCTTAACAATAGTTGAAAAAAATTATATTATGCATTTCTTTATAAAGACCTTTATTGTTAATCTTATAATATTACAAGAGTGTTTTATTGGGGGATAACCATGGTGTGTCTATATTTATTATCAAACCTAATAAAAGCTTATCATTTAAAGAGTGGTTATACAAAAATAAAATTGTCTCTTAAAAGATCTCATAAAAAATTGTAATGATCTACCTATTTCATGTCTCATTCTGAATGAGAAAATACTGTAGTAGCTAAGCCTTTCATAGCATAATGTTGTTTTTGACATATTTCAACAATTTTGATACAAAGATATGCATTTAATTCTTTTGGACAAAACTCACCTCTTGTGATAAGAATGGCAGTAGCTGATTGCATATAGTATTAAGACGCTTAGCTATTTCAGTCTAAAAGAGAAAGAGAACAACAGTAATAAAAACCGATAATGAAACTGGAGGGTTATGATGACAAATGTTGTTTTGTGAGGAGTAATTGAACTAAACAGCGAGAGAAGAGGGTAGTAGATAATTAACCACATATAAATACTAAACATCTTCCTTATCTTTAAGACTGTCAAACCAATGTGGTTTTAACTTATGGAACTTATCATTTCTTTAATCTGTTGAAATACACATCTTATACAGATGAAAGGGAAGTTTCAAATATTTCTGTCAAAGTCTATAAAACTCAACCAGATTAAAAAAATTTGATCTCATGAGAAAACAATATCTTTTCTCGGCTAACAAGAGCTATTTTGGTATGTAGTGTTACTAAATAGAAATTTATATGTCACACAAAACTTAAGCGATCACTTTATAGTGTTTCACACTCATTGGCAACATTAACAAAAACAAGAAGCAAGGTTAAACATAATTTTCATCCTTACTTGCTTGTGCATTTCTACATTCAATCCATATGACATTTCATAATACTGAAAAAATTAGATAGATATTTCATTAAAATTGTGAGGGAGAGGTAACAGATCAAATTGGGAAGCATTTTATAGGATAAAATAAAAACATTTTATTTCATGGAATGTTTATCAAATTGTTGCATTGATAGCAATTTCATCATCATTATCACAAATCAGGCAATAAAATTAACTTATTGTTTTTGCTATGAAATAATGGTGATTATTTCCAGCTTAGTGATTGGATCACAAAATTAATTAGACTTTGGTATTAACATTGATCATTTGCTAAATCTTTTATTTAAAAGCTGTCATGAGATTTTTATAGAGAAGGCAAATGGATGATTCAACAACATATTGATTTGCTTTCATGTAACATTAACATTTACATGCGATTTTTAGAAATACTTTTTTGTTTTCAATGTTGAAATAACAAAAGCACCACTAAGAATACCCTTATACTCTTCACCCAGAATAAGATGTTGTTCTATATCTAGAACCGTTTTAAGTCTTATGAACAAACAAATTGAAAACTTGTATGAGAAAATTTGTATTAAACTAATCCTAAAAGAATTAAAAGTGTAAAACATGCTGTAGGATTACAATCAGAGCCCAACTAAAAAATGTACACACCATTACATAGGCTCGCTGCATATCTGTTTTGTCCGATGCAAGTTTCTCAATTTCAAGTTTCAAACTAAAAAAAATCAAATACACTTTTCATTAACAGATATAAACTAGGAAATATCATTTTTCGAGCATGCCATTCAATTTTGACAAGGGCACAGGAAACTCCCTATAATTCAAATTCCCTTAATTTTGTCAACCCACTATAAATCAGAAAATCAGGCCTGACTTTCTGTCTAAGTTCAATCGAGCCTCTGTTTTGATCCCTTCATATAATATTACTCCTATATAATAATTTTGCAAAAAAATTGCTTGGATTTCAAGTTCTTAAAATAATTTATGGGTATATAATTTGGAATTTTACGTAAAAATTATTAAAAATAAAATGCACACTTTTTACAAATATTGATACTATTTATACGATAATTCTTCTTGTTTTCTTTTATTCTAAGCATAGTGCTCAATACTTTAGTAGAGCGATATATATGAGTTTGAGTCATTGAAAACTACGTTATCTCCAATATTCAGAGTTTCATGTCCGTATTGGAAAATCTTATACTATTTATACATATTGTCCAATGAAAAATTCATTTCACAAATGAAAATTTTGCCGAAACAGGAGAGCGGTCGTTTTAGGTAAAAAATACTATCTCTAAGGCAAATTCTACACATTTCTGCATCAACATATTTCTGTTTATTCAAATTATAGAATCTACTGTACTATCATTTTATCTAACTTGTGACACTAGGAAAATACACTGGCTGGTGGTGTGTTCCTTATACAATCCATACCTTTAAACTAAACCAAGTTAAGAAACAAACAAATTCATACTCCAATTTATATGTAAAGATTAGACCATCATAATCTTGATTTTTTGGTGTTGGGAGTCAGGACACACTGTTCTGGGAAAATGATATGTTAATAATAATTATTCAGGTTAGTGTGATTAACAAAATCTGTAATCAAACAAATTGTGAAAACAACCACAGTTACATGGAATTTTTGAAAAATTCTGTCAAATGAGAATTGATATCATAATGATTTGAAAACTACAATTTATGTTTAGGTAAATCAACAAATGGGACTTTAATATAGATGTTTGGCAGAATGAAAAAGCTAGATGCTATAGGCATGCATAATACAGCATATTGTATTATGTTGTATGAAAATGAAATATATATATGTAGAGAATAAATATCATAATGTTAAAGTATATAGCTTTTCACAAACACATGGTACAAGAATAAACAAAAGACAACTGTTATTTGGTATGAAGCAAATCAAAAGAAACCTAACTATCAGACAGGAAAAGCGAAGAACTTAACTGATTCTATAACCTCATTCAATATTGACTTAACATGAGTAAACTTTGTTTTCATCATCTCTATGGCTTTATTTACTTGTCATATAAATTTAAACAGGATTTTTAAGAAACTACTGAAAACAGAAGCAAGTCAATATTTTATCAACAACTTAACAACAGTTTAGATTGAATAGGCTTAGTTATGTAAACTTTGAACAAGTAATAAAAATTTAACTGAAATCATCTAAAATTAAAACTGTGATGAACAAACTATACAAGCAATTGTACGCATATCAATTAAGTAAATGACAAGTGATACATAATATATATTACCTGTGAACCTGTGCCTGAAGATAGTTGATTTCTTCCTTGATTCGGTCACAAGCTTCTGTGACGGAAAACTTTGGATAAGGCTGGCTTGGTTGACTAGGTGTCTAACAGAAATAGAATAGCATTTCCTTGGATAAAATTGTCAGAATTTGCAGAATTTAGGGGTACGAAGGTGTACTCATGTTTTGGTTTGTATAACATAGTTATGGCTCCTGTAGCACTACAAAATAGCAATCTTAATAGCAATTATGTGGTACAATAGAGCAAAAACTAACTGCCATATACAAATATATCTTAAAAAGAGATTGTCAAAATATTATTCTACTAGGTAGATAGATAGCTAAGAAACAAAACAAAACAATACAAATCAAACTTACTGTGTGTCTGCCTTGGGGATACATGCTTCCGTGCCCGTTTTGGTACATTAATATTCAATAGTTTATATAATCCCTGAAATTGAAAGTTTATGTTCAACCGGTTCCTTCATAGAGTGCTTTATTTCTAGTCGAAAACGCCAACAACGATCCATGAAAATTATGATGGGTGGAAAACCATGCATCAATATAAAATGAATCATAGATTTTAGAAGCTTAAATGCTAAATAACAAAACTAGCATATTTTAACAAATTTTACTACAAAAAGAAATGAACAGACACACTTTATAGAGAATCTTTTTCTCATCACCATCAACCAAACAACCACCTCTCCTTCTCTTCTAACTTATTATCAAGCAAGTTACATTCAAACCACTTCGTTGTCGGCACGCGGATTCGCGTAGATCTTTCAACTAATTTGCTTTTATTTATAACCATATATGGTCAGTAGTTTAGCCAATTGCTATTTTACAGCGAATGGAAATAGTTTATTTATCAAAGAAAATTTAAGCACGTGCCATAGAAAACTGAATATTTTTAAACCAATGAAATAATTAAAACCGCACGTGGGGTAAAAACAAATATGTTTATGACTGAATAAGTTGAAACAGCAAAACATTAATTTGGTTGATCATTCAACAAAGTTGTATTGGCGGAATCTTCACGTAGAGCTTTAAAAATTAATTTCATGCATTCTTCTTATCAATTATTTTTTTCAAAAAAAACTGAGAAAGAAGTCTTATGCCTGCAATCCCTGTCCTTTGATTTAGTTTAGGTTAAGGTCAGTTAGCGGTTTTCGGGCCCTGGATGGGTCTGTTGTTGTTTGCGGGCCCCTCATTTGACCATCGAGGTCGCTCCCTCCCAGAGGCACAAACGAGTAGGGTGAATTACTAAAAACAAGCGTACGAAATTTTTTTTGCACCAGGGGCTTCCTGTTGAAGATACTAGCGAGGTTAAACGTTGCGCAGTCGTTCTGGAAATCATCATGCCAAGCAACTTTCAGCAGCACAATCGATCAGTGTCTTAGTTCGGCTGCCGGTACGTCGTTATTTGGTTTGTTTAACCTCGCTATTTTCCTACTTCGAGGCCCTTATAATTCATTATCGAGCAAACAAACTCTGAAAAAGTCAGATTTGATTTTGGTGAGTTTTTTTTGCAAGTGTGTGAAGTCCACTCGCTTGCAAAAATGTTCTAGACGCTACTTATCGTAATTTTATGATCATCCTCAGAGCACTTAAAAGCGTCATTTAATCGTTTTACCATAGGGAGGTTACGCAAACCAAAATCTACGACGTACCGGCAGCCGAATTAGACACTGACCGATTGTGCTGCTGAAAGTTACTTGAAATGCTAATTTCCAGAACGGCTGTGCAACGTCGTACGTCGTAGATATCTTTTTGCGTAACCTCGCTATTAGTGAGGTTAAGCAAACCAAGATCTACGACGTACCGGCAGCCGAACTTAGTGACTGATCGATTGTGCTGGTGAAATTTGCTTGGCATGCTAATTTCCAGTTAACGGCTGCGCAACGTTTTACGTTGTAGATTTTGGTTTGCTTAACCTCGCTATTGTTGCTGCAAAATACGAGGTTTCTGCAAATCTTTTTGCAATTAATTGAGATAACACAGAACTTTTCATCATATACTTAAAATTCACTGATTGTTATTTTTGTTAATTTCATGGATCATGGTTTTAATACTGTAGGACACGTAAGTAGAACGTACCGCTGGAAATCAAATTTTCCGTACCGATGCGGCGGTCGGTGGTGCCTCCAAGTGAGCATTTCCAGAGCTAGATGGGATATTGGAATTTTTTTCAGGGTAATCTAGGCTTTCCCAGAGCCAAACTGAAAATCAGGTAATTATCCTCGAGCCGGAATACAGGTTGTTGTTGAAAAAAGTAGCTTTGTTTCAGCTTAACCTACCGTAATCGCTCTAATAAACCAGGATCCCTGAACAAACACTCTGGGATTTTGGGGCGGGAGTTTATTAGAGGTGGGGCGTTTATTTAAAAACTACGCATTTGATATGCTTGGATATTTCATTTCCTTAAAAACTGGTATAATATCTTATACCTAATACCATCATCTTTCTAAAATCATCGTCATCGGAATCATCATATCAAAAAGTTGTGGTCAACATTCGCTTCTTGAGTTATTTTATCAAGAAAATGTTTACCCATAGAAAGTTTACCTCATTAATGTGATGTTACCCTTTTCACTATGACCTTGAAATACAGTCAGCGAGCTTTTAAAAATCAACTTTGTTACTTGAACAAGAAAATTCTGATAAACGCCCCTGTTTACGGTACACTATCTTCCGTGACAAGACTCTAGTAAAGGGTAATCCTGCTAGGGATAATTTTTTTTGAATACTCAAAGAACGACGGAAGGAGGGAGGAAATAAACACAAGAATTTTCAACAAAATCAGTATATTTTTAAGATAAAAATTAAGGTCAATAAAATTATAGTGCGAAATAGGGATTAAAATACGATTCCGAGTAAGATTTTTTTGAACTTCAATTCAAGTTACCGGAGCTTACAAATCTCGTTGGTCTCGAAACCATACTTTAAAACACCTAATCTCAATAAAGCTGATGTTACAAACCAACTAAATACAAACATCCCTTTCCTCAACACGAAATCACAACACATTTCTATCAGCATAGCCAACCAAAACCAAATAATTTGCATAGAATATTCATCTGCACCCTTAGCCAGAATTTAAAGCATCACTTTTCAAGGCCACGAAGAGTGTTTTTATGAAGACGGTCAAAAACCTTCCTACTGCAAGCCTTCGTAGAACGACCTATTTTCTATTACGTCGTTAAACGAGTGGGGAGGTAAGCCCCCTAAAGGTCTCAAGGACTACAAAGGCTAAGGACTTGAAATTTGGAGCAGTGATAAAGCTACTGAAATGAACTTATCTTTCTATGGAGGGTTAATAAGGTGGCTAATTTGATAGACAGGCCAGGACAAGATGGAAAACACACACCATAAACATTGATATAGATACACTATGTCTAACACTGAACCCTAGGTTAACCATATATAACATTCAAAAAATAACTTAACCGTTGTTAAAATCCACATCAAAGTAACAAACAAAATACTAATTAATCAATGAGTTAATTAATCAAAACTAATATTAAACAAAAAGGTTCGATAGAACCAGAAAGATATTTGGGTAAAACATTAGCTTGTGAATCGAACTTATATTATTTCTGGATATGTAAGATTGTTTTATTGGACCCTCATCTTTCACTGTAATTGGAATAATGAGAAAATCTTAAATGCTTAACTTTATATAACCAAAATAAAGAAGAAATAAAGAAAACGCCTCTCTCTCTCTCAGTGAAATCACTACAAAGCAGAAATCTCAATCAGCAGGATGGAGACATCAACTCAAAACATTTTTCTGACTGCTAGGTGTCTGCTTGATAGGAATTCCACTGTCATTCAAAGTTTAACTAAAACTTCAGTAAAAGTATATAAAGAAGAGTATATAGGTTAAGAATAAAATAGGGTAAAAAGCTACTATTGACAATATATAGCTTAAAAAGAAAACAGACATATTTCAAAATAATTTTGAGATGCTTGAAGCAAAGAAAACGCATCATCATCATCACCACGATCACTATCGAAAACATCATCATCATATCACCATCGAAAACATAGTGATGGCTTTTCACAATTCTTCTTGGTGAGGATTTTGATCAGCGACAGCACCAGTGTAAAGTAAACGAGGCTACACATCATCTGCTTTAGCCCTGTTGAAAGGATGGAAGGATGACGATAACAGACGGTCGGAAATGGCTGCTAGATACGAAAAGTAGCTGCCAGTAAATTCATAACGAAAGTGGGATGACACAGATGCATTGTTTAAGTCCAAGATTGAAGATTGACATAGGATAAATTGACCAACAAGTCAAAACGCTTCATTATCGATACGTAGATGATAAAATTCGACAACTGCATAATTTGGAATGAGGAAACACAACGTGAGAGGGGAAGAAACCATCGAGAGAGATCTTCGTTTCCCCTTTCATACGTTGACCTGCTTCAATAGATGACAATTCGATATTCGAGATGTAATTTCCATATAAATCATTAATCACCAACACTCTCCTTCCCTCTTCTCTCCACTACTTCTAGAAGAACACCTCCTCTACGACGGAGGGTTTTCAAAGAGAACAAAATGGGAGACACATACTACTAATGGTAGAATCTGAAAGATTTGTAGTACAGGTTTGGAGAGTTAAATGTTCTTGACTGTTCTTGTTAAGTGCCTTGGCAATTTAGTTTATACTACCACGGCACTTTCAAGTCTTATTTTTGTTAATTTTCGCTTCAACAACTTTTTTTTTCACAAGTGAGAATTCATTTTTCAAATCTTTAAATTTTCAACCAGCAACATTTTTGTTTTATCGAGCTGTGTGTAAATTCTTGAACAATCTCCTTCTATCGTCGGCAACATCACGGTGGTCCGTTACGTGTTGTCCACCTACAATGAAAAGAAAACAATATTGCAGAAAAAAATTAAAAATACGTAAATATTCACGAGATTTCTAAGGTGTAAGAAATATATCCCTAGAATATCTGAATGCGCGTATGGCCCATTCCATGGGGCACGTGTCTCGGACGGAGCACTTTTTATGGACTGGAGACCTTAGTTACCTAAGTCCGCCGAGTCCAATGCACCATTGGGAAGCAGCCAAAAGTGCCCTGAGTACACCAGTATTTCACTATGCGTGGAATGCTCTGTATGTGAAAGACAATTTTTTTTTCAAACTCATCATGTGACTATGCAAAATGACATGAATAAATGCGAATGACGATCTCATAACTGAACAATAACAAACCACAAGTGATAGGAAAAACATAATACACCATTTTGTTGCCATTATTTTTGTGGTATGCTTTAGTGACAACTTCTCGTGATAAGCTCGAATAAACATCCTGTTTTTTTCGGTGGTTTAAAACAAAATACATTCTTTTGTCAGTGATATCCTTATGTGAACCTTTTCGTCAATACACATACTTGCGTATTTATTCCTAAAGGAATATTTCCAACCCTAGAGATATTTGCAAAAATAAACCACCGATTTCGTGAATTTTGTTGTTTTCTATCTAAACCTAGATCATACAATACAATTGTCATCAAAGCCACGTACAAAGAAAAATCAGATTATACCAAGCTCTTTGGCTGTATCTCAGATACCTTTTTATAAAAATTTCATTGGATTGCAATCAACCGCAAGCAGTCAGAAAGAGCATGGTTTAAGTTTTCCTTGAACCTATATCTGAACACGATACCACAAAAACCGCCATCACTCACATGAAAAGAATGATTGTTGTTTCGTCACACATAAACAAATTACAACCCACATGCTTTTGCATTATTTAAACGATTTGGTTGGATACCAAACCCCTTCCACGCTACATGTAGCGGTTTCAATTTGAGCTGGACTAAGGTCATGGGAATGGGAATTTGTCGTATCTTGAAAAACGACGATATAAAGCATTGGCGTAACTGAACTAAAACTTGGGCAGATGCGATTCATATATTTACACGAAGGAGAGATACGGCTTTAACTACGTCTTTTTATTGACGGACTTAGTTTATGGTGTAAGGTAGCCTCGCCATGGTTGAGGTCGACAGGTACAAAGAAATCTTAGCAATGACACTTCCGATTGACTAAAAACAAAAACACAATTTCACTTCAAAAAAGCGCACATTGAAGTACAGGGCGGTGCGATCACACCCAACGCACCCCCTCAGTTACGCCACAGTAATGAAATACAAATGTTCCGAACTTTTATTCGATTTTTAACCCTATTCTTTATAAGAGCAGGGAGGATAGGTGTAAAAACTACTGTAGTACGTACAAAGCTTGATACAATTTCCAAAAAATTAAAAAATACCTAAGCAATTCTGATTAACTCAGCTCTGTCTGACGTCACTCTTGAAAATGTTTGGCATATTTTTTCTATTTCTAGTATCTCGACAAGCAAAAAGAGCAATCAAAAAGAGGAAATAGCTGTATGTTCATTTACAAAATGGAAGGAAAATTTCTTATTCTTTATTTCATTGACTTATGCCATTTTTTCAACACATGACATCGCCCTATGACGTGATGAGCATGATTCAGCCCAGTTTATGATTGCAATAAACTGTGCAGGTACATTCAAGAGATTGCAACAATCTACCTTGGTTTATTTTTACATGCAAATACTTAGAATCTACTTGTGTGAAAGGGTGTAGGGTGGTAATGTTTACCGCCTTAAGATAGAAATAGAATTAGCTTAACAGCCTCTTTTTAGAAGAGGTATATTATATAGATAAGGCGTCAGTTGAATATCTTAGAAAATGGAATTCAAATTGCCTAATAGAACAAACCATAGGAAGTTTTATTTTAACTGATGATGACTAGTGGATTCTAGCTGAAACGTTTTCACATTTATAATGAGCTTACGGTTTAATATTAAAATTGATTACCCGCTCCAATGTACCTTAGGAAAATCCATATTTTTTTGGAATATGTAATTTGTTGTCAAATGACCAGAAAAAATTCTGGATGCTCGACTTTGCTACTAGTAAATGTCACATGATTATAATTGGTACTATAACAATTATAATTGGTGTTACATAAATGGCTTGCGTACACTGTCATATTTGGATTGACACATAAATGGTTTGACACCTCCTCGTGTTTACGTGACGAATCCAAATATAATTGGTGAGAAAACTCGTGATAGCTGGTTTTTTGTCACTTCATAAATTTTGATAGACCTATTAAACAACAAAAATATCCGAATTGAAATAGATGACTACCTGAGCCACAAACAGAGTAACTGAGGTGAATTTGACATCATTTTATAGGGCGATAATGGTTAAATATTTTTTGGAAAAAGAGCTGTCTGTGCAATATGAAACAGAATTTTTGTGGTTTTTTCGAGCGCAGACGATAATTCGTGTTCATTTGATTTAAGCTGTAGGATAGGGTATATGATAGCTATAGCTATAATTATTTGTTTAAGAGGTGAACTGCTAACTACGAGAATACTCGTTGTTTAGGGTCAAAATATGAAAGCGACTTCAAATAGCCGTAACTTATAAACAAAAAAGACTTTTCTCATGTTTTTATTCAAATTTTGACATCAACGAAAAATTTGCTTTTGATTGGCATATTCTTGATGTCGATTTTGGAGCAATTTATTTTTTATAATTTCATGGGGCACGTTAAGACGTGTACATTAAACTAAACACATGTTTTTGTTGAAAACAAAAGCTTTTGACCGTCGGGATACTATAAATGTAATTTCTTCAGCTACATGGGTCTATGGAGCCCCTCACCGAAGATTTATGAATTATGGTTTATGAATTCAGGATCGTCTATTCATTTGACGTAAGCATAACTCTCAAAAAAAACCATTTCACATTTCAAAAATATCAGTTTGTCTATAATTTAACATGTTCACTTTTGAGGACACCGTCTATAACACGGCTAAGGAAAGTGTTTTGCTTTTTAACCATTTTTTCTCTCAACATACAATTTAAAAAAAGACATTGTGTTGATGTTGAAAGATATTCGTTTCAAAGTTTACAATGATGGCTGACTTCCGAAGTAGATTTTGTTTCAACAAACAATCGATCCTTTTCAGAAGCGAAACCTGAAAACAATCAGTTTTAGGTTGAGTTTTATTGGTTTCTAAATTTTGTTTGTGTCAATATGCGAAAGAGCGGATTGATAGATTGTTTGTTTACATATCAAAATAAATTCCGTGTTGACGAGTAAACGTTAAACAGGAAAATTAGAATAAAGAGTATTTTCCGACTTATAAAAAAATACACATGCAGTCCCTACGACACACATGCAGTCACTACGACACAAACACATTCAAAATGGCGAGAGCAAAAGAAAGACCCTGCAGCACCAAGCTGAGTACTGCCCATGATACCAGTTGTGAAACCAGTGACAGGTAACCCAGCTGGCAAAATCATGAAAACTGACAGCGGAATAGTGTATTTCAATTGAAACATCATACAAATTGCGTTTTACCGTTTAAAATAAAATATACTCCTCTACAGACGTTTTTATAGCAATTTTACCGGACGCCAAAGACAAATAAGCAGAAAAACAAAGTGTGAAAATGAAACAATACATGACCGCATAAATGTAACCATAAGAAACAAGATACTTGAAAGAAAGATTTCAATTCAAGGGTAGAGAATATGGATATCAAAAGAAATAGGAAGATAAAAATAAAAAAATACGAAATGGGGCTCCTCCCATTATCCTTGAAATAAATATATCCATTTCCATGGAACCGTAAATTGGGAACAGAGCCTTGATAAACACTACTCTAGTTATAAGAAACTAAGTTTCACTGCCCTAGAAACATGTCTAATCTAATGTTTTAATGTTACAGAGACAATTATTATAAACAAAAAGTCTTATGTCAATCAAAAGAGAAAAGAGGCTATCAATTATTTACGAGAAATGATTTAGGGTACAAAATGATTTAGGCTGGAGATAAGACTGCAAAATCAATATTTACAACACTGGACTTTACAACTATGTACACACCATTTCCTTTAATGAAAAAAAGAAAGAGAAGACAATAAAGACAATATTTTCATTTCTAATTTCTTTTCAGACTTAAGAAAGAATAGCGAAGAATGGTTGGAAAAGAATTATAGATTCATCTTTTATTTTCGAAAGATAATAATGTGATATTTGTATGTGATATTCTTTTCTCTTTTTTTCGTTGTATTTTCAGTATAATGTGAAAACAGAAGAATTTTTTTTATCCTAATCATCATCAATATTTCTTGTTGCTGTGTTTTTATTGATAGAGCCCTTTTCTGTTAATCAGGTTTTTGGTTTCAAGTGATAATATTGTTAGATGAACACCAAACGAGAGTCGAAAAAGGAAAATGGAAAAGACAAAAGCAAATACAATAAAGGGATTGAGAGAAAAGGGGTTTGTTTTTTTGTAAAAGAAAAAAGGAAAACATCTAAAATAAAACAGAAACGGGAAGAATTGAAAAACGAAATACTGTTGTACAGTAGTAGGAGGTTGTGACCATATTTGGTTAATGGCATATTTATGTAGGGAGCATGTGAAGCATGAAAATAACATGTGATAATTTCAGTCCTTCCATGAAATTCGATGGACATTGATAATAAGCTGTGGTTTAATTCTACAACAATAAGCAAAAATACATGAATAAATAAAAGAAAGAAAAAAATAGCTTTGTTGGAAGAAACAAGGAATTACTTGGGAGAAACTGTGCCAGCCTTTAATTATGCATTAATAGGTCGTCTATAGGCGAGGAAAAAAGAGAATGGTTAAATCAAACAGAGGGGATATGTATTGGGGAGGGGAGGGGAGAGGGTGATTACATCGATTTTATCGGCTCACGCAAATGAATCTGCACATTCAAACAATATATGTGCCATACGAGCAGACTTTACTGCAAATTTTACACAGGCTGGCTGAGGTCGAAACTTGATGTATTTGTTAATTTCTTAATTTTAGACAAAATGTTTCAATTTCTTCCAAACACACTAAAACTGCGCCAAGCTCTTCTAAAAGTAATTGGCAGAATCTTCAAATTACTTATAAAAATGTGTAAAAATTGTATAAATTGCCAACCACTGTTAATTTTATGTTTAAGTTCCCAGAAAGACAGGACTCGTTTATAACGATCTCAGGAGGCTTTCATTGGTCAAGATGACTTCCAACCTAACCAAATCCGACGGGACAACTGCATCAACAGAGGTGCACATTGAAATACAAGGGGTTGGAAATTGCTATAATAATCATAACCAATAAATCATTTATCAACGGAAATATCTAAGAAATTCTATAATTTCCATTAAATCGTACTTAAATATACTTATTTTTAATAGCTGTAGAAAGAGAAGTCAACCGCAAGAATTTGGTTGATATCATAAACAAAGAGAAGGCTTTTGTTAATTTTTCCATCGATATGTCAGGAGATAACAAAGGGGATTTTATCAAATGATATGTCTGGTAAAGATATTCCCCACACATGCTAACAAAAACAACTGCATTTCTCGACTGTCATCATTTTCAAATACACCTTTCCAAAGATTAACTTTAACATGACACGCCTCGTTTCCAAATCAAATTAAGTTATTTAATTAAGATTAAGATACTTAACGGAATAGAAGTTTTTTTTATAAGTGCTCGTTTATAAGAACATCCAGGCTGAGATTTTCCCAAAAATTAAGAATATTAGAAATTAAAAATTAGACGTTCTTATAGTAAAAAAACTTAATTAATATAAGGAGCAGATAATTATAGTATTACATTTGGATGTTCGTTGTCAAGACATAATTAGTCTCAAAGCGAGGCGGGAGGTGCATCCAGCAACCAGACCGCACAAGAACGTCATTCTAACGTTTATTTAACGTCCATGCGACAACATTGTCTTGTGTCTTGAATGGAAACGCTGAATAAGGCACTGAAATTCACATATCAAAATGTTGGGGTTCCTTGTAACGTTATGTTTTATCTCGTTTGTTGAAAGAACTGTTCATAACAGAAATACACGACATTTATTGTTTTGCTCAAAAGAAGAGCAAACTATCTACGTCTTCTTGCTTTACCCATTAAGTGTCGATGTCCACTTGAGTGAAGATGGCTGAATATTTTTACGGTCCAGGGGTTGTAGAGATGTAGGAGCTGTAGTCTCATTTAAAAGATTTTAGAAATAATATAGAAGACATCGTGCCAAAGAAAGTGGCATGGTACATTTGAAAGTTGGGTTTATTTTAAAGATTTAAAGAGAGTTAAGAGAACGAGAGAATGAAATTTCCATGGACATTTTTGCTTTCATTTTCTGCCTCACGTAGCTATAATTTAAAAGTTACTGACAGCTCCTCTCAAGAATATTCAAGAATGTCAACAACGAAATTTGTAACCTAAGGGCTAACGTTTCCAAAATTTCTCATTGTCCAAACAGTTATTTTTCTGGGCGTCTGACTAATACGAGAGGCAATTCTCTTGTTGGCACTGCTTTTGTTTCTTGTAATAGAGGACGTATTTACAAATACAAAAATCATCATATTTTCTAATTTTCTTGATTTAAAAAACACGAGCAAAGAAAGTATTAAGTGAGAAAATCGCATTAATGAGATTTTCAACGGTGATTATTAAAGAAAGAATGGATGGAAAAGTATATCACAAAAGTCCACAAACAATTCAATGCCAATTCTACCTAGATGAAAGAAAGACCAGCATGACCAAATATGGTCTAGTCAACAGCCAGGTTTTCAATATGATTAATTGTGACAATATTATTTAATGAGAAAGAATGAAAGAATGAGAAATTGCTTTTCTTTATTGTGTGTTGACGCTAGAGACAGGCAATTAAGAATTTTTAATGCATGCTTTATCATTGTTCCCTGATCAATTAGCAGCAAGTGAAATAGGGCGTAACAAACCAATCAAGAAAGTCATTTCACCGTAATAGACATGCTTGAAGATATTCGAATTTATTAATAGAATCAATATCTGCTGACCAAGTCACTCTATGATTTATCAACAACATTTTCAATTTTTTTTACTCTTGTTTGTTTACTCAGATAAACTCTCATCAAAATTCTTTCAATGGCCACATAACATAAAGCACACAAACACGAGGAGACGGTTGTAAATAAACGTTATAAGAAACCGTCAAACTTCCTCAAAGGATTCTTCGTAACAAACAAACCCGATTCATTGATCGTGAACAGAACGCCTACAGAATACCCCTTTGAGAGCATCAGCAATATACATTATCAAAGAGGACATTTGTTTCTCTGTCTGACTTCTCTACTTTATTGACAGTCTTTTAAGGACACAAATTAAAAATGCTTATCCTTTTCTTTTTCACGAATAAATGAAAAGTTTCGAGCGAAATGCATTTCTCATGTAAACGGCCTCTAGGTATCCAAAAAAGATTAAGGTACAAAATTGAATATTCACGATATTTGAAAATTGATGAATACATATGATCAGTAAAGTGATACATTGTGTGATATATTCAGATCAGATTATTTAAAAGCAAATGTACTTTAGTGCCAACAACACATCTTAATTAGATTCATATTATCAAAATAGACCGAAAGAATACTTTAATTAAAAAGCAATTAACGTTAACAATGGAAGAAAATGGTTTTTCAAATTTCCTTTAGGAATAAACTCAAATGGGCTTTAATAAATAGTAAACAACATAAAACTATTTAAAGCTTTAGAAACAACAAAAAAGGCTCTCTCCACAATGAAGTCAAGAAAAACAAGAGGTGAGTAATTGAAATCCCTGATAAACCCACACTAACAGTGCTCTTCAGGAAGTAATTGATTCATTGATCATTAAAATAATGGTCCGATTAGCAATAACCAGATGATTGATTTGTTTATCATTTTTGGCATGGATGAATAGTAACCAAAAATGCTTTTGAAAGCATTTTCACTGGGGGCAAGTGTTTAGAAGTAAGTGTTAATTGATTTTGACAAACTTGCAAGAGAAAATCTAGTCAACATCAAAATTAAAAAAAAGTCTTTCCACGCACACGCGCTAGAAATCTAATAGCATTACTGATCGGATGAAATCAGAAATTACAAGCATTTTATTACTTTTTTACTATTTTACTACTGTGCCTGAGCAATGGCATCCATTGATCCTTAGAAACATTCAGCATGAGACAATTATAAAAAGTCATAGACCAAGCATACAAATCAGTTGACTTGAGTTTTTGTTTCGCGCTTCTATTTCATTGTCAAAATCAAGTCCCATGCGTTACAGGGATAGGCCAATATGTTTACCTATCCATTTATTCCAGGCTTCGTTATATGAAAATTGCGCTTAGAGATCTATGAAAGATGCATAACCAATCCGTCACATTTTTCAAAAAGAAATATAACGGTCGCTTTGAGGCATATGATCTGTGTTTTTTGTAACAACTTTTTATTGCAGAATTAATTGACTTATTAATTGCGTGAACGATCGCACGCCCCATCTGCCAAAGACTGCTATGGAGGTAGTGAGAAGGTGTAACAGGAGTGAGGCAAGCCTTGCTTTAAATGCGTACCCATACCTCGCTGCCACCGTAATAGAAATTTTTGTCGGTTCAAACAGAGGGACCGTTTCATTGTCAAAAAAGAAACCAGAATAAAATTAAAAACTAATGAACTTAACTGCGCTTAATGTTTCTTCGGACAAAACAATGTCGAAAAAATTTGACGGAATTTTCTTGAGGTGACGAAAATTTGGTCCGATGAACATTCAGATATTCAAAAAGGTAATGCGTTCTGGTAGCCTGTACCTGACTCTACATACAAATTTTCCGTACCGGTGCGGTCTGGTACAGGCTAGCGTTCTGGCCGCTCGTCGATTCTAAACAATTGAAATATTTTGAAATTCCTACAGGAATAATTGCTACTTTTTTCCAAAATTTAAAAAATTCATTATTTTTGTTCAGCCCAAATTTGTCCGAAATTGTTTCGTCCATACAGCAACTGAACTGAACATATTTGAAAATTATATTTACCTTTTATAGAAATCCACCACGGGTTCCACACGTATCCCTTTCTCCTTGCACACGTCCAACGCGTACTGAGAGATCTTGGTACCCAGGTTGGCAACTTTGGTGGTATTACTAGGAGGTGGCTGCATGCTGCTCTCTGAGGTGAGTAGGGAGACCAGACCCTGGCCAGAATGCTTCTCGACAAAGTAAAGACAACATTTCACGATTTGAATGAAACGCCTGCGAAAATACAAATAGAGACAGTTTCGGAAACGCGTATCATTTATGTGATGCAACAATTTGCCTTTGCTTTTCTAAGTTTACAACTATTAGTTGTGGAGCTGCGGCCGAGCGGTTAAGACGCTTGAAGCGTAAACCAGAGTTTTGAGTTCGACTCCCTAGCGAGGCTTTCTGTAGCGAGATTTATCAATCACTGTTAACTCTACATCGTGCCCTGAGGTAATTCCAGGAAAGCAGGACCTCCACTGATCACAGTTCTTGAAGAACTGAAGAGGCTGTCCTGGGTAAATAATAAATCATTCACGTATTTTTTTAGCTCTTACCAACATGTTGACTTACCATTCTTCAACCTCTCGATTCTTTTTCTTCTTGTTATTAAGAATCTCTGTACTAGTCTCATGTTCTTTCTGTGTCTTTAACCATCTGAAAGGAGAAAACGCGAGTTACCTTGATCAAAATAATAAACAGTGTGATTGGTGAACGACTAAAAAACCGGTTCCAGATGTTAGAAATTCTTAAAAATTTTAAAGGATAGCTGATGAAATGATAAGCTCCATAAAAATTGTTTTCGTGGTGTATAATAGCCTCGGTAAACAGAAATACCTTATTTTGATCAATGAATATATAAATTCACTACAAATAACTTAGGTCATGGGTTCACGGTGTCTGTTATCCTATGGATCTGACTGGATATCATTGTCAATCAAGCAAGCTTGATTTTACCTCTGAAACATTATCACCTAAAGCTTTGTCTATATTAAAAGATGTCAGAAAATGAGCATTTATGAGAACTATTGGATATTCTCAGGTACCTGTTTCCGTGTTTGATCTCATCTTCTAAGAATTTAATGGCATCCCTGGCACCAGGGTTGTACTTCTTCAACTCGTCAAGCGCGGCGATAACTAAAGCGAAAGAAATATATAATACTTTTCCAAAACCATTGTATTTCACACCTTTACAAAAATTGTCATTGACATCTAAATCAAAGACCATTGTACGTTTTTAGTTCTTTGGGGCATTCCGTACCACACACGTCACCAATGAATCTTGCTTTACGGACTGGAACCCCTAGGTACCTTGGAGCGCCGCGACCCATGCACCATATGATAGTAGTCCTTAGTGGGGACGCAGTGCACTGGTGCATAAACTAGTGATGGTTGATGTTTCCACGGAATGGCCCCTTTTCATCGTTACAAAAAAAGTCACTCACATCTAAATCAAAGGGTTAACTAAAGGGAACAAAGTTATTGCTGAGTATAAAAAGGCGAGGTAAAGAAAAAGAGGTATTTCTGGGTGAAAAATCAACCCTTGTTAGAATTTCTTTTACCTTGAGTTGGTATGATGACAACAAAATTACCACTTTTGACGAGGGTTCGTAACAAGGAGAGGTGACGACAAAGAGCTGGTGTATCTAACACCAAATAAACAGAATTCTCATCAGGATTGTTGGCACTGGTCTTCAACTTCTTCTCAAGCTCACTAACATCATGCTGTGAATAGAAAAACATTTCGTTACTACCTTAAAAAATAAATATCGCGAATTTCACGAGTTTTTTTCAATATCGCGAAAAGTAGTTGCCGCAAAAATTATTGCGAAACTCGAAAATTAGTTCCTCCGAAAATTATCCCCTTAACATCGCTCATGTTTGAATTGCAAGTCACAAAGAGCCCAAAATAAAACGAGCAAGTCACAAAGGACCCACAAAAAAACGAGCAATGATTACACTCATAATTGGGTGTGCTATGACAAAGAGCTAAAGGGCTGCGCGCCGTTTAAATAAAAAACGCTCCTCCACATAGTATTTTTTCACGATTTTGCTGGGACAAATTTCCCGTGTTTCGTGAAAGGGAGAGCCGGGTTGTTGGACCACTTAAGCCGAGATAAAAAAACCTCATAATATCACAAGTTGTTCAATGAGTATTTCAGACATTGAAGAAATATTTTTTTCCCGCAATTCAATTTAAGACAGACAGTAGTAGTAGGGGTTAACCAAACAATTTGGCAAGTAGACGATCATTTATATCTATTTATACGATCTATATTCTATATATATCTAAGGAGCATTAATTCGTAATAAATTACATTTCAAACGAACATTTGGGTAGTGAAGCTTTTCAATTTTCGTGAATTCTTTCTTACAAGCGTACACTTTTTATACCATTTGTTTAATTGATTTTACTACTTTTGTGTTTGCATCTCTTGCCTTCTATAATTTTATTTTCTAATCCTAACCGCTCATCCAATTCTAAGCGGAATTTTACAATCGCGTTTCCACTTTTCCTCTCATCATACAGATGACAGGTATTTCCTTGACAGAAGAGTTTTTAACATTTTTCTGAAGTTTTTATACCTGTATAAATATGTAACATCGACAAAAAAAATTAATCACATCAATCAAACAAATAATTTTTACCAGCGGTTCCGCGGGAACATAAAAGAGGCAGGGTTAGCTAATAAAAGTACATAAATTAAGTTCAATTTTTCAAGTTTCGGGTTATAGAAGGAAGCCGATAAAAATATTAGGTATATCATAAACATTTATGAATAAATACAAAAATAAAAGGTAAACATGGAATTAAATATTATACCTTCAGTTTTTGTTTGGCTAGAGCTTTCATCATTTCATTTCTTTGTTCAAGTGTCTGCAGAAAAGAAGAAAACAATATTTATTTATCTTAATAAATCAACGCATAAATATCAACTATCTTCATGTCAACAAGTTGGTTATCTAGGAACACACACACGCGTATCAATCTAAACAGCACAACATCTTTCATCATATATATTTATGAAAAAGAGAAGGGTCTTTTTCATATATGAAATCCAATTGAGGAATTGGAGACTCCAGCGATCCCAATAAAGGCCAGACGTTGAAAATTATTATTTGAAAGCATAGAACATCGAATACAACTTTTTTCAGCGCAACATAAAATATTCTGGTCAAAAGCACCCACCCCCCCCCCCCCAAAAAAAAAAAATTCGGGTCTTTATCTAAAAAATTACTTATACAAAAGATAAAGACTTTCTTCTCAGGTGCAACCCAGGTGGATCCTCAAGTTTCATTTTCCAAGTGTCTCAAAATAACGACTTTTCTAGGCACGCTTAGGGTAAGAATGGAAAGCGGCAACTGCAAAAAAACAGGGCAGAAAATAGATTAACTCACATGGGCCATAGGGGAAGAAATAAGAAATTTCGGCCTGACTATTTTCGTCACCAATGAATCTTGCTTTAGGGGACTGTGAAGTAGCCGCTGTGTGTATTTAACACTATCGACATTCGCTACTTGTCGTTATGGTAAAATTGCTTGTTCTGTTGCAATTTATGACTGGAAAATCTCGAAAAAGTTACGAAAAAGTTGAGAGAAGATGCAAGACCGCCCTCCCCCTTCCCCTCAAAATATAGAAAATCTGCAATTCCAATTTCCAGGGTTATTGATATATGGGGGCAATTGATCCGCGCACTCCTCCACACCTGTCTGAAAGATCTGAGGAGGGCTATTTCGCCCTCCAGTTGCATTCAAGGTGCATTTCGCACGACTAAAGTTTGCAATGCAAGTGTAAAGCTATTTTCGGCCTCCAGTTGCATTCAAGGTGCATTTCACACGCCTAAAGTTTGCAATCCAAGTGTAAAAACGATCAAAAGTGTCCGCCCGTATTTCAATATTAATACCGTAATGCATCGAATAAACGCTCAGGGCGTTTATCAAATTTTTTGAAATTTCAGGAGGGCGTTTCAGGAAATTTAAATAAAGAAAGTCAATATTTCATTCTATCAGCATCGCAAACTTTTTAAAAATTAAGCAAATGTTAACAGAATCTTTACGCCATGGATTGCCTCGATAACTTTCTGTATTTAGAAGAGCAAAATTAGAAAAATAAACCTTTAACTTTTCAATTTTTATGTTGTCTCAAATGAATGCCTCCTTCGTATAGTATTGTTTCAAATAAACGCCTCATTCTATAAAACGCGTTAATTCGAAGGGGCGTTTATAAAATAATTTTAGTTTTTTAGGGGGCCTATATTCGAGGGGGCGTTCATTCGATGCATTACATAACTGAGCCTAAATATAGCCCGAAAAATCTGATGCTCTATGTCAAACCTTTTTAGGATCAGGTGTCGGTGTTTGATGGTTGCCATTCATGTGTGTGGTTGGTAAGAGCTCAGAATCCACAACAAACTTTTCATCTTTCTCATCCCATGTGAAACACGGTACATCCTAAACAAGACCAACCAATACATTCCATGAGTGATATATTTTAAATCCATAGTGCCCTCCACAATCTCAGCCCTCCCCCCGTTTAAAAAAAGCAAGTCAACCCTTCAGGTTCAGCCCTCCCCTCGTTACCTATTATTTGAGAAAATGGCTGACTAATTCTCATGAAAAAGCTAACAATAAATCATTTTAAACAGTGAAGCAGTTGTCGAGCTGTTAACGCGTAAACCTGGGGCTTTGGGTAGTGGAATTCACCACTGTTAATGGTGCATGGTACCCTGTCTGTGTTTCCAGGTAGGCAGGACTCTCATTGATAACGGTTTATGAATAACCGAAGAAACCATCCTGGATAATATACAAATCATTCGTTCGAGGTGTTATTGTCTAGTGCCATGGCAATACAACTGAACGATGCTGGAAACGGTTTAGAAGATACATGATGCAAGCTAGATTTTCGTTAAAAATTGAGGTAACAGATTTGAAAACTTACCGTATTAGAGCTGATGAAATGGCCAAAATTACGCAAGTACGTTATCCTCAATGCAAACTAAAAAAACGAAACTTAGATGTATAACCTTAATTTTAGATTCAATGTAGTCTGGTTTTAGAAGAAGGGTTAGTCATTTTTTATTTACTTTCATGAATAATCTTAAGATTTTTTTCTATTTGCAAGCTTTATAATCTAAAAGAAAGCAAGCGTAATAATCTGTACCATCCTCTGAACCTATCACTAATTGCCAAACGAATGATAGGCGCAACGACCAGCCGCAGAACTGCCAGAACTGAGGTTAAATTCGAATTCAAAAGTGCTTTACACTAAAAACATTTATATCCGTTTCTCAAGGTGTTGCTCAATAATATTCTTCACAAATTTAAGTCAAACAATCATTACCTGATAAAGCTCAGAGTTTGTCAATCCACGGAACCACTTGATGTCGAGAGTCTTGTGAAGGTCTTCAAACCCTGGTGCTCCAAAGATTGTAATGTCTTCAGGTAAGGCACGTTTCTGCGGACGCTCAACACCATCTTCCAAGTCTCCCCTTAACCAGAGTGGCAAACGTCTCCTCTGACTGAAGTACATCACTAATAAATGTATAGCGGAAAATAATCAAAAGTCAATCGAAGATCCTGAATGTTGATTCAGGTGATTTTCTTATTCGATACAGATCTCGCAGCTCAAGAACATTTACCCATCCAAAGTGGTTTGAAGAAGTAGCGAGGTAAAGGGTACATTGAGATACAAAATTAGTGAGACGATAGTTTGAGTTTATTTTCATGTATTTTTGACTGGTTATGGAACCAGTGTTGCCTGCAATAAATGTGGACAAATAGTAATTTTAGTCAATTTTATAGTCAGCCATCCTCATTACAGATGCTTGTTCTTACATGGATCTTTGGCTAAAACAGTGCTTAGTCCCTCGACTCGTTGTAGCACTCGAGAGGCTTTTGGTGGTGAAAATTATCAATCACAAGTGAATTCAATATGGTGTCCTGAGTGAGCCGTCATACCGACTTTAATTTGAAGATATTGTACATCAAATATTGAATTTATAGCGAGAATTTACATATAATATGAATAAGAATAAGAATGACATATGATATACAAACCTGCTGTGTTTACAACTTTTTGTGATGGCAAACAGTTCAAAACATCAGCGATTCTTTGCCACAAAACTGGTGCTGCCTACACCACAAAAAAGAAGTTTGGAATTCATGACAAAAAGGCAGGTTACAAGACACATAAAGTGCCCTGCGTGGATAAAATTTCGCGGTTTTGGTAGAACACAATAAACTGACTGTTTTCTGCAAAAATCGCTGGGAAAATGAAGAAAAACGGCAAATAATGCACTTGAAACCGAAAAATTAAACTCACAATTCAAACTTTATTAAAGACCGCAAAATTTAATCCACTTGAAATTTTATCCATGTAAGGTAGTTATAATACTCTAGATAACGAAAGTTAAAATCTTCACAGGTTAGGTAAAAAATCCCTACGCAATTGAAAAAACAACCAATACTGGTGCGTACATGAAACTGCGAAATCGATGTGAAATTTAAAGTTTATTAAGACCGAAAATTAAAATCCACTTGGAATTTTATCCTTGTAAAGCATTAGAAAACGAGGTATTTCGAATCGATGATTGTTTGAGTTAAGTTACAAAGCATCGCAAGGTCTATCAGTGTCCCTTAAAAACCGACTATACCAAAATCGTAAAATACGGAGCATTACACAGTGCAACTACTAACGTCAAAAATAGAATCATCGCAAGAATAGAGAATCAATCAAACTTCGCATCATAAATCATCATATGCGTATTGGCATGAACTATTAACAACAATTATAGTTGCAGTCCCTCGATATACGGTTCTTTGAACGGACGCCAACAGACCATGTGTTAGGCAAAAAAGGTTGAGTCTATCAGATAGACAAAGTTTACGCTTTATCCACATTTTCCTACCTTTCCACTGGTCTTCAGAGTGTCAGGATTAATGCGAAGCCAGTCAAACAGGATCTTGATAACAGGTAGATACGCTTCCTCGTTAATTTTCTCAAAATCATCTAGCAAGCAAGCTGCTTGGTTTACAAAGTCTACATGTTCAAGTGTAAAATCATGTACGATTCCGTTGACAGGGGAGTTTATATGCATTTTGCAGTTGTCTTTTTTCAATTGTTTATTCAATAATAGTCCAGCTTTAGATAAACTTGATAGATTCTTTCTTTCGGTTTTAGTAATGCTGCCATTGGAATGTGGCGTTTTGTTATTATCGTGAATAATGCGTGCAACTTCTAAATCGTTCTCATCGTCAGAATTCTCTTCAATCACAGAGTCACTATCCTCATCTTCGTCACTCACTCCGTCTGAAAATTCCTGGTCTAGTTCCCCTAAAATAAAAAACTTGATAGTTACATCTCTTAGCCTACCGGTAACGATTTCAAAGAACCGATCTGTAATCCTGAAGAACAAATCATGATCAATTAAAATAGCGATGTAGTGTCATGTGAGAAACACCAAGAAGTACTTGCTTAAGGATCCCGCTGGCAATACATAAAATTCTGATACTTTTTCTGGCAAAGTCCATCCTTTGGGCACATTAAAGTGCATTTCATAATTCCGCACAAAGTCCAACCATTCTCTATCTATAAATTGAAAAACTTTTTTAAAGAGGTTTAAACTGTTTAATCACCTTCATCGTCATCCTTTTCCAATCCACAAAACTTTAAACTTGTTTAGTTTCAAGGATTCATTTCACTAACCTTTAGCGATTTCAACCCCCCCTCCCTATATTTCATGTTGTGTAATTATCAATTATCAATTAGAAGACATTACGCCTTTTTCAGAAGACAGGAATATTTAATTACCTTCACTGAGGTCAGACAAATCTTCCTCATTGCGATTGAAATACAAACGCTCTTCATCATCACTGTTCGAGTGTTCTGAACTTTGTGAGCTGAACTTTCGACGACGTCTTCTTTTACGCTGGCTGATCATTATTCTGCGCCTCATTTTTGAAAATTGATCTTTTCCTTTTTGAGAGTCGAGTGTAGGGAAAGCTTGTTTCATGTAAGTGCAAATGAAATGAAGTAGCTCGGAGAGAAGGGTTGCCGAGAACGCTGTGGCTGCTGATCCAATTTCTGATCCTATAATAGAAAAAAATATAGCATTGGCACTTTGTGGTAAGTCCCTGAAGATGGTATAAATCTTGTATCGAGTCGCAAGTCGCTCGCTGGTTTGTTTCATATCTGTATGATAGATTTCAATTTGTATCTGTTGCAAATTCAAAGTCTGGAAGAAAACTTTTTATTTATGGTGTTCCACAAGGCTCTTGGCCCTCTGTTTTTCTTGCTTTACATAAATTACCTTCATTTTGCTCTTAAATTCTCTGATTTCATTCATTTTGCCGATGATAAACCTGTTTCAATTTGGACGATCCATTTAACAACTCAATAGAACTATTACTAAAACTTCAAAATTTTATACTCTCAACTTGAATTTACGGACACTGGAATGAGATAAAGTAGTTAAATTAAAATGGTATCAAAAGAAAGATAATCTTATGCCCTTTAAAAATGACCCCATTTTCACTTGTTCAGGAGCTATAGGCATTCCAAGTTATAGTGGTATTTTTACTAATATAATCATTTATTTAATTTTACTACTATGTTGTTAAAATTTTAACGATTACAACTGATCAAATAATGTACAGCTCACCTGTTTTCTTTAATTTGACAATATCAAGAATGGTCATACACATCATCTTGAGGAGTGTTCCAGATGATAAATGTTTCTTCTCGTGTTCAGCATCGTTCATTGATTCAGATTCAGATTCTGTTCTATGCTTGAACTTTCTTCCTTCACCGTTGACAGCATTCGATGATGGTTGGACGTCTTGATTCAGTTGATCTTTTAGAATCAACGAGAACAAAGAAATCACCGACTGACACCACTGTGCAAGATCTTCGTTTGAAATGCTGAAATGAAAATATGGGAGTATCAGGAAGCAATACTAGACCAATACATGGGATAATTATCCGTTCACTGTCAAATACTGAAGAGAATGCCTTGTCCTTTTGAATATATAAAAAGTTTTATCAGTCAAAATGAATCACATTATTTACTGTCTACTTAACTCTATACCCATCAGTGGGTCAATATGAACCCTTTCCCTAGTTTTAACAGGTTCCTGGAAAGTTTGCTAGGTATTGCATGTCTGATTCAGATTTTATGAGATTAAGTGATTTAAAAATCACAATAATGCAGAATCTATATACAAAAAATTCTTCTCAAAAATATTTCTTTTTAAGTTATACTTTATTAGTTTTGATTTTCCTTTATATTAAAACATTTTCCTTTTTCTTAGATTTCATCTTCACTATTATTTAATATGCACTCAGTTCATGTTTATGTCAAATGTTTCAGAAAATGATTTGGAATATCAAGGATAAAGCATCTACATTTTTTCCATGAAATAATTGACAGTGCCGACTAGGTATACAAGGGATTATTAATGATGTGAAAGCTTCAGGGAATTCTTGATATATAGTACTCTCAAAACAAAAAACATGTCCCAAAGCATTACATGATCTATACCTGTCTATACCAAAATGAAAAGACATTTAGTGGGGTACTAACCATCATGAAAGTTTCAAGGAACTAGTTTAAACGTTAGTAGTGGGGGGGGGGGGGGGCTTCTGTGGGGAATAAGGTGCGGAGCTGAGAATAAATTATCTTACAACAAAAATTTAAGAAAGCAACTATGTTGCAGTGGAGACTTATATTGCTGGTAACGGAATATGAAAACCTCAGGATTTTTCCAGAATTAAGAAATATTACTTAGGTTCTTAGGTTTACAGAATAGTAACCTGTCAACTTTTAGGTTTACTCTTGTTTAGGGTGACCTGAAAAAAATGCGAGTTTGGTTTACAATAGAAAGTTTCCAAAAAATGAATATATAAGCAAATCTGATAGACATTATGTAACTATATAATCGTGGCATACCATGCTGTTACTGATACTGATGTCAGTTATTGATAACAAAGTTTAGATAAATTACAACATGTTACATTATGAGAATGACAACATGGCAAAGAAATTTCAATGAAAGATGAGTGCTCCAGATAAATTTCAGTTATTATAAATGAACAATTTAAATTTTGAAGAAAAACTAAAAACCACGTGGTGGTGATGTAACCTATAATCATCTACATGATAAGAAAAACGAAAAAAAATGATAAAAATACAACGCCAATGGGATTATATTAAAAATAATATAAGCATGAGCTTAAAATTGCTAAGTTTTAATTCTCTCTGGTTTTCTATTAAAATAATTTCAACATCATTTCCTGATCAATGACTGGTAAGAAATTGGAATAAAAGCTCATAAAAAAAAAGATCTTACACTCTGAGACCAAAAAGAACTTCTTGAAGTGACAGGAACGTTGCAGTGAACTGAGTTTTCGTATCAATTCTAAAAATGAAAACAAAATAAATTATCTAGACAAAAAATGAAAAAATACTTTTGGAATAAGTGCCAACTGGGGGAAATCAAAATCAAATCAAAATAAAGAGATATACTATAGTCACATGCACAAATATTGTAAAAATCTGAATTTCTAGTACATACAAGGTATTATTTTTCATGCAAGTTTCTTGGAGTTCAGACATCAAGATGTTGTGCTTTTCGAGGATTCTTTTAACATTCTCTTCTGCGCCATCAAATGGATTTGGAGCCATGATACTAAAACACAAAAGAATTTGAATTAAGAAAAACTATTATTAGCAACGAATGTTACCATGATTTCTAATAAATTGAAAATGTTTAGGTATTAAATATTGTAAAATACACCAAAGTATTTTGATAGATTGGCACATGCTTGCCAAACATAGCCAAAAGCAGGCAAAATGCTCCTATAGTGCAATATACAGTATTGAAATATGGAATTACAAGGAGTCTTTTAATGATTGGTCGCTCATTACTGAAGTCTGAAAAATTTATTAATTTATTTAAGATACAACAATCTCAACGTTATTGAATAAAAGAAAAAGTCAAGGTCAGCTTTGCCAGCCTCAATATATTCTGAAGGTTGGTAAAAAGGTGCCAGCCTTGACCTTCGTTATCAAGGTCGGCTTTTAGGTTGGCAGTGCCGAATGCTTGCCGGAAATTCAAGGGATGTAATAACATACCATCTCATGTAATGGTAACATGATTCACAGAGATCGCAATGGCTTTGTTTCAAAGTTCCTATCTGATTGTGTGGCATGCCTACAAAATAAATGAATGTAGAAAAATAATTGATATTGAGAGTGACACAAGCTAAAAAGCAGCTTTGAAGAATTGAAACAAATATATATCATTAATGGCCTACCAATAGCTGGATTTAACAAAATAGCAAGATGATAATATCGTTCTGCATGTCTTTCGTTTGGTTCCCCCGATATGTCCATTTGGTAACGAGCTGAAAAACGAATAGTGACATAAGAAGGAGTGGTAACCCAGCCGTATGGTCAGGTCTACTATTGTGCAAGAGATTGTGGGTTCTGTCCCTGTTCCTGCCATTTTGAGTAGTTTCAAATGAAAATCAGTCATCCTAACGTTTTGCTGGACTGACTTAGTTAACCCTTAGACGTCATGGGATGCGAATATGTGCCCAAAATTAGTGAAAATACTGTTATCATGTGGAATGCTTTTAACTTTAGAGCAAGTGAAAGTCAGCCATCAAAATTAAGGTTATTCCTAAAGAGCACAAAATTATCTTTCATTTCATACTAAACTCAACTACTTTCTCCAGCAGTTAACAATTGTTTACTTTGTCCAGAAACTCAAGTTGAAAGTTAAAGTTTGGCGAATGTTAAAATCTCTGAAATTTTAGAGCTTTTAAAAAATAACAGTGTTGTCTACTCAAGCAACTTATGGCCAGACCAAAAAAGTGCAAAAACACAAATTATTTGTTGCAAACCACTTCCACTCATATTTGTAAGTTGATACAATTTTCAAAACTTGAGTATTCTTATAGGGAATATAAGGAACGACCTGTGCCGATTTGGAAAATTTTTCCCATTTCAAAAAGTTTGCAAAAAACCTTAATTTTGCTGCCATCTTGATGACGTCATAGATTTAAAATCTTTAATAACTCAATGTTGCATGATGCAATCCACTTAAAACTTTACACAAAGGTGTCGTTCTTTAAGAAGGTTCAATTAAAGTAATAAATATTGACATTTTTTGATGACCCCAGCAAAAATTATGAAGTTTATTTTTTTCCAAAAAAAATTGCTTGTCGCTTGTTGCTTGAGTAAGGGTTAACATTGTAACTCAACTGATTTGCTCGTCTGACAGTGAATTCAATGAAATAGATAGATATCCGTCTAATAAGTATCAGAATCTATCTTCTACGCCTGTTTAAAGATCAACTCTTCATAACCTTGGGATATTTATACCAAATCTCCTATAGTGCAATATACAGTATTGAAATATGGAATATTCAAGAAAGCTTACCAATATCACCAAGATAGATAAGACATCTCTGACACGCTTTAAATGCCCACTCCATCTGCTCTTTGGTTACAGTGAAAGTCGTATCTAAAACATTTGATTACAAACACATGTTTACAATACAAAGGGACAGGTACAGAGCTTCAAAGGGATTCAAAAATGCCTTTCACAAAATGTGTTTTGGAGAATGAAAATGCATTCAATATTGATTCAACGTTAGAAAAGTTTAAAAGTTCATTTTTTGTACAAAATGTCAAGGAATTTTCCACTGTTAATAGCTAGGAATATCTGAATCTTTTGTATCCATTTTTTCCATGGCATAATACTTTTGGTTAAAAAGTCAATTTAAGTTGAAAGGGTACAGTTAACTTTTACATGTTTTTAGAAAAAACCATTTCCTTGGCGAAAATCATACCTTTACCTATGTGCAAACCTGTAATAAGAAAGCATATACCACTAACCTGTATCCGGTGGAATACCAATCCAATCAATGATGCCTTGTAATGCAATACAGTATCGGTTCCTTAGACGTACAAGTAGATTATGGTAGAAACCAAGAGCACCTTGAAGATGCGAGGAATAAACAGCATGGAGTGTGCTGTTGGTCATCAGAGCCTTGTAGAGAAAGAAGATAAAGAATAGTCACTCAAAGTTTTATCAGTGTAAAAATACGATTTTTGAGCCTGTACATTTGAGAAACCAACAATAAGGGATATTGCTTTGGTTCAAAATAATTGAAGGAATGGCTATGCATTTTAATAAAGTAAAATAGAAAAAGTTTTTACCTTCTTGTCTATTTTCAGTTTATGGATGATATCATAAAAAGCTTTTCTCCACAAATATTCTTCAGTTTTCCGAGCAATGTCACATTCACCAGACAGCAAAATATGTTCACAAACATCTCTTACTCTGAAAATGAAATGAAATAAGAGAGAAGCTATTTTGGAAGGTTTCTATTTATTTCCTTTTAAAGCAGTTTATCAAATGTAACTTTTTTTGATCATACTACTCTCATAAATAATGCCCTATGCAAAAATTAAGGGTATGGTACCTTTGTCTAAGTTGCAAATTTTCCAAATCAAACCACTCTTTCCAATCGTTTGCTTGTTGTAATTGTAGATCGAGGCGTTGGGAGATCTGTTGTACATGTCTACAAATAAATATTAGTCAATAATTTATTTAAATAGCTTGTAGGAAAGATAGTTTGAATATTTCAGATTAATGATGATCATGTAATTTGTTGCAGCATAGATGGGAGGCCCAACTGACTATTACAATTTTTTCGTCTGTCTCAACAGAATGGAGATGGTTGAAAAAGCGATACAAAATTTGGATCAACCAACTTGATTGATTCAATGATAATTGAAAAATGATGAATAAAATTTCTCTGGAAATTACTTTGTGGTAAAGTTTGGCCCAAATTTGTAAATAAAATAAATCCTCCAGTCCCGGGAGGGGTCAGTTATATAATAGGTGACCCATAATGACCAAGGAGCTATTTAATAAGACTTTGTTATTCCATTAAGATCCTGAGATAATTACTTTTCCATGCAATATAATGGGTATGAAAATAACTAACTGTGAAGGCAGCTAATCTTTAAATTTAAATTTTTGACAGCAAAACTTGACAAGTTGATAGCTAAAATTTGCAGCTCAACAAAGTCACTAAATAGTGGGTTTGCTGACCTAGCTATATGTGCTTATAAGTGGTGCAGGCAGGCACACTGGCAGCTCGGTTTTCCAATATGTTCTGTTTTTGTTAAAAATAATCAATCAGGAAAACTGATAGCAAAGGTATACATTATTTTACAATAGTAGCCAGTGCAGTAACCACGTTTTTAATATTGAGGGGGTCTGGGTTCAGTGACTAAGGAAGTCTATCTGATATACCCTTCTGGGCTTTTTTGCCTTACTCCTAGCTGGTCTATCAGCGCACATCCAAAATTAAGAATGTCAAATTGTAATACACAGAGCATGGGTATTAGCTACTTCTAAAATAGCAATAAATCATCAGCGCAACAAAATAGGAAATAGAGCCAATCACTTTGCTATGTTTTGCACTATTAACCAATCAGCGTGAATTATTCATAACAAGCAAAGTTCAATGTTTATAGTTTCCAGGCTTCCAAATTACTGACCATTGGACATCTGTGATAGACCAAGTGTAGGTCAAAGCCTGAAACAGTTTATCAGATAGACTATGACAAAGGAGGCCACCATGGTTGGAGATGACGGGTCAAGAAAATTTTCAAATTTGAACTCTCTAGATTAAAACAATCTTTTCTGTCGTAATTAGTTAAAGAAAGATTATGAATGAGATGAAAAATGGAACCAAGTTTTTAAATCACAATTTAGTTTATTGATGAAAAATCTAGTGGAAATAATACCCTTTTTAGCAATGTATTTATAAATACATATATATTATTTTTTTGTTACAAATCACTCAGTAATTCATCAAGAAGGCTTTGCGCTTGAAAATAAGCATTTTTGAAAACAATGGGGGGGGGGGGGGGGGGGGTGTTCCCCTGGCCCCCGGTATTTACCGCACTGGTAGTAAAGGTTCATCTTTAATGATAAGACTGAACATTACCCTAAAACTTTCACCAAAAATAGGAAAAAACTAAAACTTGCTACTTTTCCTATAAAATCAAAAACTTCTACTAAACATAAGCTGTTCTTTCACAAAACACACTACAAGCTTATAAGCAGCTTGTTACTTTAACTAATTTCAACTTCCCAAACTTTGAAGAAACAAGGGGTAACAAAGTGAAAAAAACTTGGAAACAGAGTTAAACAACTTAGTAACAATGTAAAATGAATTGGAAACAGAGTCATATGACTTCAATTAGAATATGGCTAAATGTAACTATGAACGTGGTCATTAAAATCTACAGATAGAATAGAGAAAAAGAATGACGAAAGAAGATAAGTTATTCACATAGCAATAGTTTTTCTATATTTCGTTTCACCTAATTGTCTTTCAACCAGCCAATTTTGATCAATGGCAAACTTTCTGAGTGTTTCACTCTAATAATATTATGTATAACACTCTAATACTATGTACAACACTCTATATGGTTTCAGGGATTATTCCAAGCACTAACCTTTACCACCGTTTTTGTGTTAAGATTGAGTTTACTGAACACTTACATTAGTGACACGCGAAGCCCCCCCATGGTGGGGGCTGAGGGGCCAGAAAATTTTTAACATAGGAACTTGACTAGATCGCTGGAAAAGCACAGGTAAAGCCACAGAACCGGTATATTTTCCTTAAATTCAGAAGGGACATTTCTACTACTACTTAAGGAACGAATTTCAAAACTATAAATGTTGTCTGTAAAAATAAGTAATGGTCTTAAATTAAGTATTAGATGATTA
>JAUBWS010061954.1:0-15351 GCA_032270445.1 Darlingtonia californica | reverse complement strand
TTGTCTTGATTATTCAAACTAATTTAAGAGAATTTACTGCGGACAACTTTAATGGTCCTCATCCGCAAGGTAAACTGTGTTTTAGACTAATATGATCAGAAGCAGCCACCGAATCAAAAAGACGAAATATCTGTTCTCTGTTCTTTCTTCAAGGAGAGCAATTTTTCCAACTTTTCTTTTTTTTGAAAGAACACCTCAAAGTTCTCCAGGAGAGACAATTTCTTTACGGAACACATCTCAATATCTAGAAGATAATTATTTGGAATACAAGACATCACAAAATATAGCTAAGTCGTGTTTGTATAAAATGTCAGTTCTTTCAAAAACTAAAGAACAATTATTTTAACAGGATAAGTGACGTCACATAACTGTTTTTCGGTAAACTTAATTTTCCAGCTGGAAAAATGAAAGAACACACATTTTATGTAAAAGCTATGAAACAGACCAACATATCTTGATAGAACGACTAACACCATTAAAGAATGTTTTTATGTCATATAAATGTTCTTTGGGAAATATAAAATTTTCCAGCTGGAAATAACACCGAACACATATATCATACTAAGAATTAAAAATGACAAAATCTGAAAGAACAGTCTGAAATTTCCAGTGAGAAAGTGAAAAAATACAGAAAACATATTAATTTCTTGGAGCAATCTGCCTCAGAACACATGCAAGTTTCCAGAAACAAAACAACCTCAGAACAGATATTTCATGCTTTCTGGTCGTTGGCTGTTTTTGTATGATTATTCGAGATGATTTTTTCACAGAACCAGCATGACGTTTAAACGTTAAAAGCATGAATTTGTTTTATTTTATTATGACAACAGCAACTTGTGATAATATTTTGGATAATCAAAAATTTAATCTAATTAAAAACCACTTTGACAAGATTATAATGATATTTTAATAGTTGCAATCTCCTAAATCGTTCATACTTAATTTTTTGCAAGGCAGTCACTTTTCAATGGTCACTAATTCTCCTTTTATCTCCTAGGGATGGTTATTTTGTCAAATTTAGTCTTGACCTCATAACATATTCAAATTTTGAAAAAATCGTATCTAAACAGTTCAAAGTACAACAACAAACTCATTGAAAAACTGAGTTCAAGCTCGGTAAATCTAAGCTTGTGAAACAAAAGTTCCAGTCAGGACTCAGGAGGTCGAGAGGCGTCACAGCTCACTTCCACTTTAATATTTTCAATAGCACATAGAGAAAGGTCCTATTTCGCATTATTCGAGTTTTCTATAGAAACGCTTGTTACAAGTGTTTGATTAAGCAAGCAAAATATTGTCTTGATTTGTCGTTCTTCCAAACATTTATACAAGCGTTTCTATAGAAAACTCGAATACTGCGAAATAGGATCTTTTCTCATAATCATAGCGTATGACTTTTTTTCATGACAATTACTTTTCCAACAACGCGTAGAAGGGTCTTTTATTACAAATAAAACATGAGTGTGTATACATTGCGTTGAGGACCATTAAAGTTTTCCGTAGTAAATTCTGTAAAAAGAGTTTGAAAGAACGAGTCATTTAGAGAAATTTGCCTCGGTTATCCGAAAAAATTTAAGAGTCTTATCTACGAAAATTTTTAATGGTTCTGAGACACACAGACGTCCTGTGTTTGCTGGTTGTTGCTTCCTTTCACCAAACACGTGGTAGAAATACAATAAAGAATAAAGTTGGTCTTAGCCTCCCTCCCTCCCTACAATTTTTAACGAGAAAAAGAAACTAAAACCTAAAAACGAAAGATAAGTTAAAATTGAATAATTGTTTTTTTGCTTTTTCTACGTTGATGATTTTGAAAACTTTTATTTAAAAGAAGCCTATTTTATTCAATCTAGAGGCTTGAAATTTCAAAATGTTCTTCACTTGTCAGGGGCCTCCTTAGACACTTAACATGTTCCCCCTAGAAAATAAGGCTGGCTACGGGCCTGTAGAAATATAATTTAAAAAATAGAAAATGGAAGTTCTATCGTAGCATGTAAAAGTGACCTTCCAGCAAATAGATCATACCACTTTCACACACGCCGCACCCGGGCAACACCAGGGTATGTACCACCTGTAAAGGCATCTCTCTAAGGGCTGTAAAATCAAGGCTTTTGACCTTGGTGGTACATCACCGTCGATATGTGTCAATCTTGAGATCCAACAAGGCTTCATGTGATAATAAAATGGCGCAACCTTTCTAAAGAACGGCAATAAAATGGCCAACAAAATAAACCAATCAAAAGCTGTCTTATAAAAAACTCCACGTCAACTCGGTCTACCTACGTTTAAAGAAAATAATATTACACAGAATTTTCTGAACAATGCCTTCGCCAAGATAATGGCAACCTCATAGATTTTAAAGGAAAAATCTCCACTACCTTGATGTGTGTGTTCCAAAAATTAGAATAACTATATATTGTTATTTTACTATATTGAGTTATCATCAAAACTGGAGTATTCTTGTTGTGTTATTTTTTCAGATCTGCCATTATGAAATCACATTTTCTACAAGAAAATACTAAAACATAATTAAAGAGAGAAAATATACACATCTTCAGCACAGTATAAAAATGTTTCTACCTTTAAAAAGAGTGTTTCAAACGTTTCTTGTGAATTGTTTACTGTTCTGTTTATTTTTGCCTTGTAGTGCATTTGTAGACATGCTTTGTTTTCTCGCCTGTTTACCATACATTATCAACACTTTATGAGCCAAATAGATTGGTCAGAAAATTGGAATATGAGGGGTTATTTACAAAAGTTATGTTAGTTATCCCTGTCACGAGGTACCTTGGAAATTAATTCTAGCTCGCGCTTCAGCTTCCAGCTTTTATCAGCCAGGGTTGTTTACTTTTCCATCACTTGTGGTTACCATCGCGAAAGGTTTTAAAATTGATCACTTTTAATAATTTTTTCTTTATAAAGGATCTTGGAAAAGTAAAAGTACCTTATCAACTCTTTTTACGCCGGCCCTATATGATGTTACTTCTTTTTGGTTTTACAGCCTCAATATAGGACTGGCAGTAAAATGATAAAATATTTCAAAACTTTCACGAAAAAGCGCGTTGGTTTTAAGCCTGACATTTCTTGTACACAATATATAGGCTGGTTTGTGTAAGTCGAAAGTATGAAATGAGATTCCCATTTTTCATACATTTTTCCTTACTCCCTCTATTACTTGCTCATGCTCCCGGCTGTGAGAGAAAGGAAACAATTACGGAAAACTTAGATCTTCAAATGTTACAATAAACGTGATTGAAATAGGCTCAGTTTTTCAGCACTGTCTTACATATATTTTTATAAATATATTGTCTTACAAATATTACAAATTTTCCTATTTGACATGTAGATTCTGTTCTCTTTTACACTCAAACAAACTTAAAATATTTCAAAAAAATACTAAAATTAATAAAATTAGAGGTCGTTTACATGAGAATTTCATTTCGGACGAAATGAAATTTTTTAACAGTGCCATTAATTGTAACCACTTCAGGGGTTTCCTTTTACACCGAAATGAAATTTCATTTCTGTTTTTTTGACCGAAATGAGTTCAGGGTAGTTTTGAGTGGTGACTTTTATAATAAATTTCATTTCGCCCGAAATAAAATTCTCATGTAAACGGCCTTTTACTGATAACACATAATATTTTTTGCAATTCATATTGTCTTCATATTTTTATACCACGCATTTAATCTAATTAGCATAAGCCTTTAATTCCAATAAGAAAAGACGAGTATTAATATCCATTCAAAGGCAGTTTAAACTTGTTAAAGTATGTTTATGAATTAGTCAAAGAAGGCGATGAATTTTGATTATAACCACATATACATATCATAGGCTGTTAAAAAAATCAACACTTACAACATTTCAAATTATTGGCTATATATGTCTTTAAATCACCTAGCTGTCCATGGAAACTTTGGCAACTTGAAACCTTATTGACATGGGAATTTTTCGTAAAAGAAACCTTAAAAGAGAGGAGACTGTAAAATGCTGTCGACTGAAAAACACATCAACATAATCAATTCATCTTTCGTGTCCATAGTAAAAGCCGAAAAATCGAAAAGATATTTCAAAGAGGTAAATGCGAAACATTGTAATTTGGTAAAGGTTGAGTAAGGGAAAATGATGGGGTTTCAGGGCTAGATCGTGAGAGTTGAGAATTCCATAACGGCAAGGAAATTTTGAGAAAAGCCCAATGTCTGTTGTTAAAAATACAGAAATCAATACAATTTCATTAGCAAACCTCTCATTCGTAACTGATAGTCCTGCAAGTCTCTTGTCGTGTTTTCGACGAAGAACATGGAATGTCTTTTTGCTAGTCCATTTTCACTGTGATTCATTCGATCGTCAACGTTATACGTGTGTGTCTTTAATACCTTCATACAGCCTTTACGATCGACAAACGTGAACTGATACTTTTCCTGCACTGATATGAATTCATCCACTTGGATCGGCAAACAGCGTTTATCCCAAGCGAAACGCTTATCACTTGACCAGAATTCCTTGTCGTTCTCTGCGTTTGCATCGGTTTCAGACATGTGGTGACTTTCACGAGCCCATGCCTTCCATTTGTTCAGGTTATTCAGTTTATTTTCGGCAACTTCGCTGCCTTGAGCAAGGGAGATCCATTCATCTTCGAAGTCATCTTTCATCTCTTCTTTGCCACGTGCCACTAGGATCCATTTCTCCTTGCTTCGTTTGACCTGTTCTTCTTCCACTTCGACAAGGTTGATTTCGTTGGCGTTATCTTTCATCGTGTCTTCTCCGCCATCTTTGTTTTTAGATTCTTCAATAATGGCCTCCTCACCAACAGCAAGTAGTGACCATCCGTCGAAATTGTTTTTCTCCATCATACGTAAAGCTGCAAAAATAACATGTCAATATGGTAATAATGAAATAACTTCTATTGCTTAGGCTTAATTGGGGCTGTAAATAGAAGCAATTACCATACGTGGACAAGTCTGGGCGTTTTTGCAAATTAAATCTACGTGAAATTCAACAGTTCAAAGCACATGAAACCGCAAAATTGAAACGCAAAAGTTTACCCATGTAAGAGAGTCAAAATGTGATAAAGAGTATGGTACGCTGTGCATACAACACCGTACAATATTAGACAATCAAAGTGAAATAGTAAAACTAGAATTGCAAAAATGCGATTTTATATTCCTCAGTTATCCTCAACAGCAACGATTTTTTCAATTTTCACGAAACTTCATGGCTTTGGAAATCTTTTAAATAAGTAAAATGCGAAAGCTTTCTCAGGCTAAATTTTCGAAATTTGCTTTCGCGAAAGATTTGATTTGTCAATAATTCTTTTGGCTAATTAGCCGATATAAACTTTTAACTTCAAAGTGTAGAACAAAACTCTAAAACAAAAACATAATGGTATGACGTACTACACGTTTACCCTACCCTTATTCCGCATTATAATAATTTAAAAAAAGAAGCCATTACATTAAAAACATATTTGGTTCGAAAATATATTTTATTTGTTTGGTGTTAAATTCGAGCCTCCGAAAAACATAGCATGCATTGTTTTTTGCTTCACTTTCATATGTGAAACCCGTGAAAGAAGAAGATCATTTTTATGATGATGAAAACCCGTTTGAACGGGTGATGATGATGAAATTGACCAACCAAGTTGCAGCGTGTGCAAAGAACTTTTAGATAAATGATAAATTTAGAAACTGTAATTCAGTTGAAAAAAGGTAAATAATTTTTAATATACTTAACAACCTACCTTACACAAAAAATATTTCAATTCCTACTAAATGTTACCACTCTTTAAGAGGTCGGAAATAGTTCGGTGGTTCACATAAAAAACTGTAGCGCGCTTTTAAACCAAGTCGTAAACGCTTAAAATCTATGACGCTATCAATTTGCGTTGTAACGAGCTAACTGGTGACACTAGATAAAAAACACTTTCTATGGCCTGACTTATGTGTAAATTTGTTATTGATTTTTCGTGACAACAATAAAAATTGTTTTGATGGTAGAAGAGCTTAGTACCCGTAATGTCTTTTCTAATTTCTAAACTTAAAAATAAGTTATATTCCAAACGAAATGTGTAAGGTTTAAAGATAGATGAGTTGACTTAACAAAGACTGATACTTCCATGTAAACCCAGGGCGTCTTAAAATGTCTTTTCAGAAGTTTAAGAAACGCAATTCTTAACCCTATTCATGCCGGGGGGGGGGGGGGTCGATTCGACTTTTGAAACTTCGTGACTTTCATTATTTTTCTATTGGCTTTTTAACGAAACATTTTTTGTGACCACACCTTTTTTGGGCCCCCTAAAAAAATAAAATTGTTTTTGTTTGTTTTATGCTCTCAACTTGATATCCGAATCGGAAGTACGTAACTGTTGACGTTTGACAAAAGCGATTTTGTCTTATAAGCCCTTTCCTGGGCTGGTAGGTCAGTTGTATAATCTGGAATTGTTTTGGAAGCTTTCATAACATAACACACCATAATAATATCGACCGTAATCCTATTAACTGTTCTAATACGAAAATGTGTAATACTTTGATTGTCATTCTCTTACACTTAGAAATACAGTTAAGTTAAATAGTTTATTTTTGCTATACGTTAATGAAATTAGGTAAAGGTAGTATTTTCATAAAATACTACTACATATTTGCAAACCCACAACTTTTGAATTATTGAGAACAGGCCTTAAAAATGCTTTCTTTTGATACCAAACTCAAATAGTTTGAGAAGAATTCTAGTTGAAAGTTTGAAAAGTGTTGAAAAATCTTAGAAATTGTCCAATTTTCCAACAACAACGACAATTATAACAACAACAAAACTACGTAAACTAAGGGTTAATTGATAATGGGACAAGAAATATAGCTGAGTTTTCATTTCAAATTTAGCGACCTGAAATCTGTTTAGAAAGAAAGAACGTATCACTTACCTCTTTCCTCGGCTTCTCTTCGTCTCCTTTCTTCTTCTTCTAACAGACGACGTCGCTCTTCCTCTTCACGTTGTCTCTTTTCTTCCTCACTTTCTAGTCTTCTTCTTCGCTCTTCTTCCTCTCGACGTAACCGTTCCTCTTCTTCGCGTCGCCGTTGCTCTTCCAACAAGCGTAGCCTTTCGTCTTCACGTCTACGCTTCTCTTCGAGTTCCAGCAGTAACAGCCGCTCAGCTTCTTCCATTTCCCTTCTTCGTCTCTCTAGTTCTTCTGCCTTTCGTCGCTGCTCTTCAAGAAAACGTATTCGTTCTTCTTCTTCTCGGCGTCTCCTTTCTTCCTCATCTTTGCGACGTTGTTCAGCTCTTTGCTTTCTTAACATTTCAATCTTTCGCATTTCTTCAGCGATGGCTTCCCACTCTCGTCTACGTCTCTCTTCCTCTTCTCTGAGCTGTTCAATCTCCAAATTTCTCAATCTTTCCTCTTCTTCAAATTGCTTTCGTCTTTTTTCTTCAGCTCTTCTTCTCTCAAGCTCCATCAATCTGTCCATCTCCTCGTTTTCGTGTTCGATTTGAGCCTTCTTTTTGACTTTTTTCTCTAGTTTATTTAGTTGTCTCCTCTCTTCTTGTTCTCGTTTACGCCTGATCTCGTCTTTTCTAAATTGTTGCAGTTTGATTTCAGCTTCTTCTCGTAAACGTTCACGTTTCACTCGAACTTCTTCTTCTGCTTTTTTCAATTCTCTCTCTCGTTCCATCAATTTCTCCCATATCCGTCTTTCCATTTCTTTCTGATGCTCAAGTTGTTCCAACCGTTCAGCTTCGACTCGTTCTCTCTCCAATTGCATTTCTTCTAACCTTTTCATCTCTTTTTCCTCGTATATTCGATGTAGATTCAGTAGCTGCTCTTGGTCTATCTTATCCCTTGAGGCACGTTTTTCTCTTCTCATCTTCAGTTGTTCCCACTTTTTATCATCCTCTTCCATTCGCCTACGCTTTTCTTCTTGCCAAGCTAGTTGTTCTCTTTCCCTTTCTTCTTCTCTTTCGCGTTTTCTCCGCTCCCGTTCTTTCTGTTTTTCTTCTTCCATTGCCAGTTGTTCTGCCCTTCGACTCTCTAGTTCGTTCTTCAACTTCTCCTCATATTGTTGTAATTCAAATAATTCATGGGATTTTTTGCGATCCCTTGCCTTTTGTAATTCCTCATTGTATTGTTGCTCGGTGCTCTTTTTCTTTACTTTGTTTTTCTTCATCTCTTCTTCGTCCAACTTTCTTTGCCGTTCAGCCTCTTCCAATCGAGCTTTACGCTCTAAAATTTTCTGCTCCTGTTCTTTAACCTCTTGGTCAATGGCTTTTCGTTTAGATACAGTGGACGGCTCATAGTAATCATTTTTACTCTCGTTGAACTCTACAGACCTCTTTCGTTTCTTCTGCTCTTCCTCTTCTTTTCTCATTTCTTCTAATTCAGCGCGCTCAAGATCCTCTTTTTCTTTACGCTTTAACTCTTCAAATTCTTTCAACAATCGACGCCTCTCACGTTTTTCCTCTTCTTCGTATTGAGCCTGTAATCGACGACGTCTAGCCCCTTCACTTTCATGATAATCTTTTCGGTCTTTTGAATCTTCTTTGTCTTCATCACCTTCCTTATTCCTTCTTTTAAAATCAAAATCATCACCTAGTGGGGCTCTTCTGTGTGCATTACCACTGTCGTAATCTCGGACTGCAAAGTCGTATTCCTTTTTAGTTCGATTTGTGATATTGCATTCTAACGATCCATCTCTTCTTGTGTCTCTCAGTTTTGAGTTATCATCATCTTTTGATTCTGTTTGCTTTCTTTTGTAACCATCATCGTCGTTTACCTTCCGTCTCCTTCTTTTGTTACTATTGTCGTAATCTCTTAGTGAGAAATCACAATCCTTCTTTTTTCGTCCCTCATTTTGAAGATCTTCTGATTCATGTTTTCTCTTCTCAGCCTCTGGATCTTCTACTGTTTCACTTGACGTCTTTCGCTTGCAATAAAGTTCTTCTGAGTTCAGTTTTCTGCTTTGAATGTCACCAGTTTCGTAATCTCTTACTGAGAAGTCATATTTCTTCTTTCTACGTCCGTCATTTTGAAGATCATCTAGTCCATCTTTCCTCTTCTCGTTTTCTTTACCTTCTACTGCTTCACCGTTTGTCTTCCGCTTGTAATTAAAATCTTCTAAGCTCGGTTTTCTTTTTAGAATGTCACCAGTTTCGTAATCTCTTACTGAGAATTCATATTGTTTCTTTCTACGTTCGTCATTTTGAAAATCATCTAGTCCATCTTTTATTTTCTCATTTTCTTTACCTTCTACTGCTTCACCGTTTGTCTTCCGCTTGTAATTAAAATCTTCTAAGCTCGGTTTTCTTTTTAGAATGTCACCAGTTTCGTAATCTCTTACTGAGAATTCATATTGTTTCTTTCTACGTTCGTCATTTTGAAAATCATCTAGTCCATCTTTTATTTTCTCATTTTCTTTACCTTCTACTGTTTCACTACTTGTCTTCCGCTTGTAATCAAAATCTTCTAAGCTCGGTTTTCTTTTTAGAATGTCACCAGTTTCGTAATCTCTTACTGAGAAGTCATATTGCTTCTTTCTTCGTCTGTCATTTTCAAGATCACCTGACCCATCTTTTCTCTTCTCAATTTCTTGATGTTCTATTGGTTCATTGGCTTTTCTGCGTTTGTAAGACAAATCTTCAAGGTTGGATTTTGTGTCACCATTTTCTCTTATTTCAAAATCGTATTGCGTCTTTATCCGTTTTCTCTCATCCTCATCATCCGATGAGCCTTCGTTTTTCCTACTTGCGAACTCGATATCATCCTCCAGCTTGGGTCTCCTCTTGAAATCATCGCTATCATAGTCTTTTAACTTAAAACCACAGGGTTTCTTTGTTCTTACGTCATTTTCAAATAAATCTGAAACAAGTAGGTCCCTCTCTTTCTTCTTGTATTCGTCATCACTATCTTTCTGTGATCGTCTTCCAACACTACTGTCATAGTCCCTGGTTTCGAAACTATCAGACTTCTTGGTTCGTGGTTTGTATTCACCACCGTCAAGTGAATTATTTGTGCTCTCCCTTTTATACGTCCTATCGGTGGTAGCACGGTTTGAGAGATCAAAGTCGGTGTCATCATAAGTATGAGGAGATCTTTTCGATTTGTCGTCTTCAGGACTGGATTGTTTAGGGCCATTTTTGTCATCATCGCTTCTACCAGCCAGTCTTTTAATATCACTATCTATTTCTTGGAGCAGGTTAGAATGTCTGCTTGAAACTGGATAAACTTCATCTGACGATGTTGTTAATTTCAAGAGGCTTTCATTGCGACCATCTGTTTTTTCTGCTTCTGTATCTCTATCTCTTGAAGAACTACGACCTACTTTAGACGCATGTGTGTCTTCATCATTTTCTTGAGCAATAGTGTCACTAACAACCTGTTCATCAACAAGACCAGCTGGATTTTTCTCCTTGGCATCCACTACATCTTTTGATACCATCTTCTTTTCAGCACCGGTATCTTTGAGATTGTTAAGCATGTCGGACAGAAAATCATCTTTTGAATCATGGATAGTCATCTTTTTACGTTTTTTGATGACATCGGGTGACGGAAGTTTGGCAATTCTATGTACGTTATAGCCACTTGGATCATAGTTATGTATTGCGTCCTCTAATTTCTTTCCGTCTTTTTCAACATGAGCGGCGTCCAGTTTTTGTTTATCATGGGATATACCTGGTTCTCTGACATCAATAGAAAGTTCTTTATGCGCAGTTTTGTTCTTCCCAATAGTCTGCTCAGTCACAGTCTCTGGAAGGTTCTCAAATGGGTCAATGCTCTCGTCCCTCGTAACCTTTCGTTGCCATTTCATGGTTAATTGAGATGAAGGCTGGGATGGAAGTGTGCTTGTTTTGGGTTTCTGTGTGTCATCAACAAATGGGCTTCGTTCTTTATCAAAAGAGTTTATATTCATAACTCGTCTTTTAGGTGGATCTAGAAGTGGCGATTCTGATTTCTTTCCGTCTTTTTCAACATGAGCGGCATCCAGTTTTTGTTTATCATGGGATATACCTGGTTCTCTGACATCAATAGAAAGTTCTTTATGCGCAGTTTTGTTCTGCCCAATAGTCTGCTCGGTCACAGTCTCTGGAAGGTTCTCAAACGGGTCAATGCTCTCGTCCCTCGTAACCTTTCGTTGCCGTTTCATGGAGAATTGAGATGAAGGCTGGGATGGAAGTGTGCTTGTTTTGGGTTTCTGTGTGTCATCAACAAATGGGCTTCTTCCTTTATCAAAAGAGTTGATATTCATAACTCGTCTTTTAGGTGGATCTGGAAGTGGCGATTCTGATTCTGGCGTATCTTCATCTCTCTTTTTGATGTTACCTTCGCCAAACTTCATATATTTTAACATATTGAGTTGGCCAGTTTTCACATCTTTCTTAACTTGCTTCTTCTCTTGCATTTTAAACTGTAGCTTTCCTGGGCCTCTGCTGTCACTTCTCTCTCCTTCACTAGGTGTCTGGCTGCCCAGTCTACTGTCTCCGTCTCTTGAGACTTTATCTTTGGGGACTACTGGCGGAGGTGTAGACGGTGGTGCTTCATGTTGCGACTCCTCGACAGCTGGAAATGGACTGACTGATTCAACATCCGATTGCTCATCTATTTCTGATGCTTTGCTGCTGCTCCTTTCAGTGAGGTTATAGTCGCCAAATTTGAGTAGTTTTTCAGCCCTCAAAGTCCCTGGCGTATAGCTACCTCGAGACGGTGGTTTCTTCTTTTCATCCGGAGAACCAATGAATTTGTTTTTGCGTTTTAAGATATCACTTGCAGATCTATTCGTTGGCGTTGCGCTTTTCAATTCTGTAATACCATCATCTTCCTTTCCTATGTCATTCTGGAATACAGCTGCCAGCTCCCTCTCTGCTAAGTCATTGTTGTCATCTCTGTACTCATCTTCGTCATCAGTAAGTTCAACATCCAAAGGATCCTCTTCAGGTGGTACTGGAGGTGGTTGTGGTGAAACAGCTTCCATTTCCTTTTCTACCCGTCTCAGGCTCAGAACTTCAAGTTCTGAGGATGATTTCGGTTGTGGTGGTAGAGCTGTATCCTCCGTTTTCTTCAATTGTTTGCCTTTCAACCAATGCTTTAAATCAGCCCCTAAATCATCATCGTCGTCGTTCTTATTCTTGGTTTTCTTCTTTTTATCAGCTTGCACTTCTCCAAATATAGAGAACTTCTTGGTGTCCAGTGTACCTTAAAGGCAGAAAAAAGTAAAACACCTACATTAAGCTCATAAGTAAAAAGGCTTAAAGGGTTTGAAATACTTTTTGGCATACAAAACTTTGAAACTCACATGGTAAACAGAATGCTATTAGCCTATAAGACAGAAGTTTATAAGCACCTTAACTGCAAGGTAAAGAAACCTTAACAGTAAAGAAACCTTTTAGAGTAAAACCGTTATATGTTAATTCTTTGTCAAAAGATTCGAGTCTCGAAACTATAATTAATTCATTTAGATTAAGAATAGATATTCTTCATTTTTCCAACATGTTACCTCAACTGCTTAAGCATAAGGTATTTATACTTTTAGCTTAAATTGACGCTCCGTGAAGCGGACATGCAATTAAAAAGACACGTTTCGCAAAAATTTGTATGATATTTAATCATTGCTTTACTTCAAGTATTCATCTTTTTGTTGAAACTTTCAAAAATCTTCTCAAACTCCTTTTCTGCTCAGTCCATGGATTTTTCAGCATCAAGAAACCTAAACTGGACTAGAATCTTTGGGCCTTATCCCGCTCGCGGTTTCTATTTGTATAAAAATTATTTTTAGTGGAATCTCTATACAGCGGACATATCTCTAAAGCGGACACATTTTTTTGCACCGATGGTGTTCGCTTTATAGACATTCCACTGTATTACCATAAATTTTACTTCACGCAAAGTCCATAATTTTGTGAAACGCAAAAATTGATGAAACAAAATGCCTTTTTAGACAATTGTCTGAGTGAAAATTTCGCCACTAAATCGTAAATAATATTTCTGCAAAATATATGAACTTTCAATGGTTTTACTCGAAAAAAACATATTCCCTAAAGGCAAGTCAGAATCATATAACAATGTTTTCAGAAACGGAATGTAAAACGAGGGGCTTGACCTGGTGCAAAATTTTTAGTAGAAAAAATTTAACAAAAGCTATTCCACATACTGTATTGAAAAAATAAGAAAAAACTATTCTTTAAGTTATTTTGATAATCCCACGTGTTATTAGATTGCATGAATATGAATACAATAGGATTAATGACCAATAGTAAAGTCTACTGGGCTTTTCCAGAAAATATTTTTACCTCGTATGTTGAGGAGGTCCATTTTAAAAAGTCAACCCCCTTCGGAATTCCAGATGGTGTTTTAAACACCGGCCTTCGGAATTCCGAAGAAATTTTCGGTACACCCCTTTGGATTTCATTGAAAATTTTGGTGCACCCCTTCGGAATTCAGAGCACAAATTAGAATTTTAGCCCTTTCAAATTCAGACCCCCTCGGAATTCCAATCCTTTTGTACTCATATCCCTTCTGAAACTGGAATTTTTCCAAAAATCCCGACCCTCTCGAAATTCCGACCTCCTCAACATAGGGGGTACAATTTTTTTCTGGAAAAACCCATTCGAAGACGTCTTGTGCAAATTGCCGGCTTTGTTTAAGTGATCTTATAACTGTAATTATTATAAGCTGTTCAATTCTTTAACAAGAAAAGTGCTTTGAGAATTTGTTAACTAAATAATAACGGGGGTTCTAAGTTGCAAATATGTATTTAGCCACATGATTGCCATGATTCCCACTGAGATTACTTAATCATCGATTTCACACATTAGATTAAAATTAGTAATGACATTGAAAAATCAATTTGCATAAAAGCTTTCTGAAGAGACTAAAAAAGGGTTTCGTATATGTAATGTACTTTTCATTAATCAATGATATAGGATTAATGACCAATAGTATCGAGTAGCGTATCTAGGGTAGGTCACACAAGCCAGGAGGAGAGGTGTTAATTGAATTGAATTGAAGAGGTGTTAGTTAAAGTCGTTACAATGTAATTTTCTTTTGCATCAACCTATAATATAATGACTTTATAATGTTTTTAACTGCCTCTTTCCCTCCTCCTTTAAGTCCGACCTCCCTCTAGCTACGCCACTGGTATCAACGCATCACTCACCAGTTTTAAGGTCATCCTTTTTGAATTTCTTTGGCAAATTGATTTTCTTCTTAACAATCCCGTCCAAAGTCATTGTATCTCCGTCGTCCATGGATGAGCTGAATGCACCCTCATTGATACTATCCATGCTTGCTTTACGTTCTTTGAATGCTTTGAGACGGTCTTTTTTGACAGGTAAAAATTTCTTTTTCTTGCTTCCCTCCTCCATGTTGAGAAATAACTTTGTCGCTATTGATTATTATCTTGCTGCTTTTCGTACCATATATATGGTGGTTGATTGAAGCATCTATAAACAAAAAAGATAATTGAACGTAACTTACTTTTTTATGTGGCACTTACTTTTTAAACTTCTTTAACTTCTAAAATTTGAATTCTTCTTTTTTAAGATGATCTTTGCAAATTATGAATATCTTTTAAAAATAAATGCCATGGGAAATCTAATAAACTTTAGTAAAAGCTGCGTTTAGAGTTCTTTTAAAAGCCGAAAACCGAAATTTCCATCCAAAACAACCATTTGAACAAGCAGAAAATTGATATTTTTCAATATTGAGCTATTGGCATCCAAAATTTGAATTTCTACGGTGGCCCATATGTGCCATTGTGCTATGGTTTATATAAATTTTGAAAGTATGACATCTATCTAGACCGTAGTTAACAGCATTACAGCATTACACATCAAATATTAAAGTAAGATGTAATGATTTTAAAAACTTATTATTTAATGAGCCCTACATTACGGATTTATGAAGTCCTACAGTACATACTTATGAAAGTCCTACATTGCATACTTTATGACACCAGTAAGTCCTACATTGCATACTTTATGACACCAGTAAGTCCTATATTGCAGAATTATGACACCAATAAGTCCTACATTGCAGACTTATGAAATCAATAAGTCCTACATTGCAGACTTATGAAATCCATAAGTCCTACATTGCAGACTTATGACACCAATAAGTCCTACATTGCAGACTTATGACACAAATAAGTCCTACATTGCATACTTATGACACCAGTAAGTCCTACATTGAAGACTTATGAAATCAATAAGTCCTATATTGCAGACTTATGAAATCAATAAGTCCTACATTGCAGAATTATGAAATCAATAAGTCCTACATTCAGTCTTATGAAATCAATAAGTCCTACATTGCAGACTTATGAAATCGATAAGTCCTACATTGCAGACTTATGAAATCAATAAGTCCTACATTGCAGA
>JAUBWS010061943.1:0-15356 GCA_032270445.1 Darlingtonia californica | reverse complement strand
ATTAAAACTTATTAAACATAAATGATGTAGAAAAGATTATCCTTAGGATCACATTTAAAGTTGACGTCCATTAGCCTCGATGGAAAAAGTTCAAATTTATCCTTTTCATTGAGCCTCAATTGGACCCGGCCATAGCCTTGGTAAGTTTTAGAATCATATTTTGAGTGTAACCCACAAACTGATGGTAAGTCTTGAGGCGAATAATGCAAGTGAGACTAAAAAATGTTTTTTGCTCCAACTATATCCTGACCTAAGACTTTCAAAACTTTTTCGCTCCAGGGATGTGGACCACTGCTACTCTAAATTTCTTTGATTTTACAGAAATTTTGCAAACTCATATGTAAGCTCATTCAAACTGACGAGATCATAGCAAGAACAAGAAACCTTGTTAGTGCAATTTTGGAATTCACTTCATCTTATCAATGACAAGTTGAACTATGAGATTTCCCAGTCATTTCATTTGATAACTACGGATATTAAGGGTGATGTCTCGTCCCAGGTTGGTCAGTCATAAAGGTGGTAACACGTAAAAGCTAAATCACCTTGCTCTGTTTTTGATAGCAAAATTTTCATCAACTTGTAGCAGGGGATGTTTTGTGGCCATTTTTGACAAAATTTCAATTCATGAATAGTTAATGAGCTCAAATAGCCGCAAAATAGCGAAAGTACCCTTTTTCAAACAAGAAATCTAAACGGGAAATCAATGTTTTTGCATATAAACTTACTTTTTCTACATTTACATAACTGTAGTTTTTTCATTTAAACTAAAACTTTTTGGTATTACTAAACCGTGTGACTTTTTTTCGGTAGGTGTGGGCGAGTTTGGTTGGGCGTGACCTTTTTGTGAGTTGGTGTGCCCTTTTTATGGCTGGGTGTGGGTGAGTGTGGGTAGATGTGGGTGGGTGTACGTTTTAGTAATACCGAAAACTTTATTATTATCTGTTCAATTTCAAATTTGCCTGAGTAAAATAATATTCATGCCCATAAATATCCATCATTATTTTGATAAAACCACAAACCCCTACTTAAAATGAAAGTCAATCAGGTGAAGAGAATTCCAAAATTTTAGTTTCATTGAATTTTTCTATCTGAAGGGTAAGAAAAAACAAGAAAAAAACTGCAAAAGAAAATGGTGCGGAAGAAAGAATGCAAATTTTTCTTTCGCGTTTGTAACGGAAATTTTCAAATTCGTAGACCTTTCTGGAACTTTTTCTTTAAATTTTCAAAACTAGTCGCAATCCTTCTAACAGTAGCTTTAATGAGGGTCTAAGGAAGGTTGGATATGAAACTTAAGTCAGTACCAGTTAGTTTGATCCCAGGTTAACGTTCGTTAGCGTATTTTTTATGATGGTAGCTGCAATAAAGGTAGAAACTGTTTTATTTCATAATGGATTTTCTGAATATAGTATCCCTAATAAGAGGGATGGGTGAAATATTACAAATTTAAATAAAAGGGGTGGGTGGAATAAGCATGTCTTAGGTGGAATTTTTCTCCAAAATTGATAATAGTCCCGGGATGTTTACTCCAGACTCTAGAGTAATCCTTCAGCCAGTTTTCCACTTGCAAACATTTCGTACGAAACAATTAAAATATTCAAATTTCAATTGATGTTAATAAAAAATAATGAGCAAAAACGTAGATGACCAAATGACGAAAATTGAAAAACGAAGAAAACTACTCAGTTTTGGTTTTATTCATGAAAATTAGTGCAAAGGAAATTCAGTTTTTTCGACCCGTGAAATTAGATACCCTTACAGAAATTAGCACAATTGAGGTTAACTTTTGTCATTCTAATTTCGAATTTTCAATGCTAAATTACGAACCTCGCAATTTTTAATTCTGCATTTTTTTAAAAAGTTGACAGGTGTCACGATCTTTAATTCTGCATTTTACAACTTTTCATTACCTTACCTTACCTATGTCGACCGCTAGGTCACCCATCATGCATCACACGTTTCCTCCAAAGATCTCTATCCATCATTAAAGTTCGGACCTCTCCAACACTATCCACTCCGGTATTTTCCAGCAAGTTGTCGATGTAGTTTCTTTTTCGTCTTCCTCTATTTGTGTATCCATCTGTTACGGGTGGTAGCTTTTGGGAAAGTTCCTTGTTCGTGAGTTTCTGCTTCCATGAAACATTAACTGCCATCCTTAACATTCTGGTGTAGCAACCATCAATTTTCTTGCTTAATTGCTTCGTATCGGCCCATGCTTCAGACCCATATAGGAGAACAGTTTCCACTGTTGCAATGAAAAGGCGTTCTTTAAATTTTCTGCTCATGCTTGATGTCCATATCATTCTTAACTTGGGGCATACAGACCAAGCCTGTGCCTTTCTAACCTTGAAGTCTTTCTCACTATTTTCTGTCCATGCGCCCAGATATTCAAAGTTTTCTACTACCTTGAGGTATTATCCAGATTTTATACCAAGCGGTTTATAAACGTTATAGCTCTGAACTTCAGTTTTCTTTGCGTTTAAATGTAATCCTACTTTGGAGGCTTCATTTTCTACTTGAGAGAAAAGTTGTTTTGCCGCTTCTATTTCCTGTGAAATTAGTGCATGTAGTGCTATGTTGTTAGGGGCTTGAACCCTAGAACCTCTGTTGCGCAATTGTTCATGCATCCGGCGCACTTAGTGAAATCTTTTGGCCCCGACCGTTGACTCGAGGTCTCCGTTTAACATCTAGTAGGGATCACCGTTTACTTAACATAAGTTCATCCGCTGATATCATACATTCACTATGCTGTCGCCTCATGGTGAGATTTTGTATTTTATTTTTTGTCACTGAGGTTTACTCCTCTGGTGATTAAGGTTTTGTCTGCTTTCATTCCTTCAGCCTGTCTACATAGTTAGACTTGTTAGGAGTTAGGCTCTCGCCAGTTTAGTCATCCAGAACAAAAACATTTTTTCCACTCCATCATACCAAGACTTGCATTTCCGGGAAAATCAAACTTGGACAATATCACCATTGACATGAATGGTTTGTTTTTAGAGGCGCCAGACACTCACCTCTTCGCCAGAGCCTCATCTCGCGTTACCTAGTGACCACTACTAGGAAGTATGAGGTTGACTTGTGAGTAGAAGGTGTACTGAGACCCTAGGTATCAGCCCCCCCCCCCCCTTTCCGGGACACCCGCTCACCAGGCCGCCAAAAAATCTCATCTCATCTTTAATTCTGCATTGGAAATTAATTTTCCTCTTAAGGTATTGTGTTTCAAAGTTCCAAAACTAAATTTGTGTTAAATAGAACAAGTGGAACATTTTTAAGAAAAACGAAAACAAAAGCTGTGTAAGCTGACTAAAACCGAAAAACTGTATCAAAACTTAGAATACAAACCATTAGCATTTCCAGAAGGCCCCATCAAATTATTTAAAGTCATTCAAAGTTAAACAAGCTCTCAAACATGTTTGGAATGTCACTATATGCCAATCTTCAATAGCCTAGGGGTTAACACGTAAAGTACTGGCCAGCTTATTCAAGCCGAAAATTAATCAGCGAACAGGGTATCTTAATAATAAGGTCTGGGAAGAGGGGGAAAAATCCATAATTTAGTAAGAAACCAAGCCCCTCCCCCCAACCGATTTGAATAAATGATAATAATTCGCTGGACGGCGCTCCTCCGTAACCAAATGATCTTTGAGTTATGCATCTAATTATTGTTTTGATAGAAGATTGTGGCGCCCTGCGTGCTCACTATAGAGAAAAATTACTTAGACTGGAATTTCTTTCCAGCGTCCTATAGCAACTTTTATGATTTTTAAGTATTGAATTGACATAAAAGCCGTAAAAGAATCCCTGGGAACGACATTTGATATTTCCATTGTCACAGAGAAAATAGAAAGAAACTGCCTATTTTTATACTCGTTCCCGTAATAAACGATAGCTGAGTAATTACAGTTCAAAAGAGGCTAAGTTAATCAACTTGTCCTAATCCTAGTCCTAAAAGATAAAAAATAAGAATTCTTGCATTATGTTTCATAAGCTAACATTTCAGTTGCCAGACAATTTCAAAATCTTGGGAATCTATGAACATTGGACAGTCTATTTGCTGGCCGGAGACCACTCCCTCGTGCATGGAACCGATACTGTAAAATTTACTTCTCAACCATGTCCAACTGGACATCGTTACATTGACAATTACCATAGCATTATTCCTAAACTAATAGTATAAAGGCAAGAGCAAACGATCTAACATTTAATCCGTCTTTTCTGGGACCTGTGATATCATTGGAAAGACGCATGTTTTCGATATAAAAAAAACACACTCTGTTGCTGAAATATAAGGTGCAATGTTAAATCATTTTGCTCCTGCCTTAGCTGTCAACTGAAAAAATTGTAAAGCTAAAAGTCGTTGGTCACCTAAAATAATAATATTTGACGACCAATGCTTTTCTTAAGGAAAATATATGACCAACCGGCCAGTTAGATGGGATACCCAACGTACGTCTTTCAAGGAAATTTTTGCAGAGTAAACCAGTCTACCGGCCAAAAAGCATTCAAGCTTTGTTAGCACAAGGCATTATTTTGACATTGTTCAACGGTCGCGACGTCGTCCGATGTCACACGAACGTGTAAACAACGTCGGCTCACCACCTCAAGCTCTTTGGTCAAAACGGCGGTCATGTGCTGGCTGGGAGGTAAAAGGATGAAATAATTGTATTTGATAATATTTCTGTCTTGCACAAATGGACCGGATATTTAAGAAGATATTAGGCATTTTAGTGGGGTTATCAGACCCTACCAAAAATTATCTCAACTTTGCAACTTATATTTAACTTGGAACAAAAAATACACCACTTATGATTCACCTGTCCTGATGAATTTATATACGACTGAAGGTAATACGAAACGAATTCCTATAAGCAAATGACCATTATAAACAACGTGGAATTAGTGTTGTGGCATTTATCTACATAGGATAATTTTTAATCAAGAAGAGCGATAGAGGCCTTTAATTCCTTTTTACTCTTGATATAATGGTATAATAAAATAACTAATTGCCAACGGTGCTGATTAAATAGAGTGAAAATGATGATGCAAAAAAATTGGAAAGAATAAACATTCCATCTAGGCTAGTTAATTTATCATTATCCCTGTTTCTTTTTCATCTTTTATTCTATTCCCTCCCAACTTCCAGTAGATCGAGAAAGATCCCCGGGAGCGTCAACACCGGCTAAATCATTAATATTACATACTGCCATGCTATAAGATGATTTTGATTATTTCATGACTTAATTATCTATTTAATGAGAAAAAAAGCATACAAGAGAATGCAAGAATATATATGACTAAAATACAGCTATGCAATTATTGAATAACTGAGTTACCATGTAGTTATAAATTCTTTCGCTGTACGCTTGTGCTTTGGAGACAAATACTGCCAGGTTTTGAAGAAACTAACTGGAAGACAAAAGTGTTGAATGAGCAGTTCCTTGATTTGATCTCATTTGCAGAAGACGAAAGCCGAAAAGCAAGTTCATAGAGGAATTATTTGGATGTTGACAAAAGACAAAACTAGTGAGTTGAAACGAATGAGAAACCTCCACCCTTCTGTGAAAATAGAAATCTATATCGAACAGAAAACCATCAGTATAAGTGGGAATGACAAGTATGGATTTCAGAAATTACCGTTACGAAAAGATAATAATCTATAAGCTATCTCAAGACCGTTACAAGCACTTAAAACAACTGAAAAAAGAATACGGTGTTTCAATTGAGATCACTAACAATATGACTACACTGTCTTTATATGGAAGTGAAAGAAGAAAGGAAAAACTCAGAAGCCACTTTGATGCAATGCAAAATCAAATAGAAAATTTAGAGCTTCTCAATCCTGTAATAATCTTTAAGTTGTTAAGGAAGGAAAGCTGCACGCAGCTAAAACAACTACAAAAGGAATATGACGTCACAATGTACATCGTTGACAACACATTGTTTATACTTGGAAGTGAAGAAAAGAAGTCAAAACTCAAAGATCACTTTAGTGAAATGCAAAACCAAATAGACCAAATAGGACCTTTCCATTCAGGAATTAAGGCAGAGTTATTAGAAAACAAGGCGGAGAAACTGAAGCAGCTTGAGGGAGACTTTGACGTTACAATACACGTCAACGATGCATATTGCGTGACGATATTAGGAAAAGATCAAAACCGGACAAATTTTCGGGAGAAATTTAAGAAACAAATTTGGGGAAAATGGAAATCGCTTGGAACTTTAGAAAATAAAATATATATCAAAGTAAAACGGTACAAAATCGATATTTTGTTTGGTATCAAGTTTGGTATTAAGGCAAACAATAAGATGGCGGAAATGTTTGTCTGTGGCGAGGATAAACAAATAAGGAAGTTTAAAGCCTATCTGATATCAAAGTTTTATAAAGTCGCTTATGAACCACCACGAGAATACAACATCGCTGGTAGTGGCTCCATCCAAGATATTGCTGGTCTCAGAAAAGAGATAACAAAAGTCATTGCAAAAACGAGTGAAAATCAAAAAATTGGTTATAGAATGGATATATGTGATGATATTAATACAGGAAAATTCAAAAGTTTTGATGATTATGAAAAAGTAGAGATAGCAGACGAAAGATCATTCGTTTATGATTTGAAAATATATAACAGTGCTAGCCTTGACTTTGACACAAAACACTTAGAACAATACAGTTGCAAGATTTTCCTTCCAACAAATACAGCTGGAGAGGTGGAGCTTCCTACTGATGAGAATCATCCTAGTGAGGACGAACCAGGAAACGAAGGATATTTTAGGTTGCTTGAAAACAAGCGTAACCATTGTTTCAAGATTGTCTCTAATGACAAAAACGCTGTAATGGATTTACAAATTTATCTGCAATCAAGAAATACCCCCATAGAAAACGAGGATCTTGTTAACTTTTTCAAAAAAATCAAATTTAAGCGGGTTTCTCCTGAGGAAGGAATTCAGTTGATTATACCAGAAATCCATCAAGATTACGAAATTTCCGATATTAAAAAAAGTGAGCGGAAATACTACACTTTTAAGTGTGATACAAGTAAGGAAGTTTTGTTGCATCCTTCCGAACATTCTTACTACAGTTATGCAAAACCATTAAAGAAAGTAGGAGAAGGAGTCCATACACAATTCCGCTGTAAAAAGTTGGATAGTGTGTTGAAAGGGGAAAGGAACATAACAGACGAAGCACTAGCTGATGAGTTTATATATTTTCTTAAATCAATTTACGATATAATCAAATGAATGGAATTCAAGCAACGGCAAATTTATTAATTTATAGATTTTTTTACGGTAGCAGCGTAGCGTGTACCATATTGCTTTACTTTTGTCCTCCTATGCGCAATGTCGACAATTTTGACTGATAACATTCCTTATTTTTAAGGTCACAAGAAGCGAATTTCCTTTCGGGTTTTTTATTGCACTAACGTGTACGCGTAATAATTACAACATCGAGAAAGCGAGCGACAACCAGCAGAAATACCATTGGTCGAATGAATTTTTCATAGCGCAGAACTTAATTCACGTATTATATTTAATAAAAATGTACATAGTCGAAAAGAGCGTGCTGGAACTGCCCTCAGCATTATTCAATTGTAAGATAGTATTTTACTATTTGTAAGCTAGTTTTATGGCGTCCGGGATCGCACCTGAGTTTTTTGGAGAAAAAAATAAAAAACCTAACTGGACGTATTGACGTATGACGCATTATTTACACAAAATAAGGCATCGAGTGTTTTAGGCACCAAAACCTAAGTCTTCATTAATAAAATTTTCATCGCGTTAGCATAGCCTTGTGGCCAGTGGCATAAACGTCATAATATGTTGAAATGGAGATGCTTCTTGGTCTGGTTCTGGTATCAGTAACACATAACTGACAAACAAGAGAAGTGAATTACTATTGATCATATCCTGGAATTGTATCTCGAATATATAATCATCTATCTTTTAAGGTATAAACCCCCTCAGAAATTTATTTCAGCTTCCATGATACTTTTGGACTTAATTCCTATGTAGTTATGTAGATAGGACTACAATAACTAAGTAGTTGTTATGTAGCTACATAGTCCTATGTCTAAAAAATTGCCATTTTTTAAAAAACGGTCACCATGGCAACCGAAAATAATGGCGGATATCTCTAATATCAGCTTCACACCGGCCAAAATTGAGCAACAACCACTTTGAGTTTTTAAGTGAAATTTTCTGTGCACATTCTAGAAGAATGGATTCATGCAATGAGCGAAGAAAGTTTTTGTACCCAATTTAATTTTAGTAATGGACCACTAAAATTAAGGCAGCGAAAAGAGAGAAAATCCGTTTTTTTGGTCGGTCATGAAACAAAATCTGTTTCACTCATTGCATAGCACTAATTAAGAGAAAACTTCACTGAAAATTTCAAACTGATTGCATTTTCGGTTCCCAAACTATCTTGGCCGGGATCTTCAAGAAGATCATTTGAGAAAACTGCGGTTAAAGTTAAAATAAAAATTTTCTTTTGTCATTTTGTACGTGAGTGTATGGATCATGAAAATTCCACTTCCAAAGGGGGGACCATTGACAGCCTTGAAAACCCCAACATTGGCCCGATTTTAAGGTGTTAATCACCTATCTAGCCTGAAAACCATCTTTAAATGTGTTCTAGGGATGTTTGGGGCCCTAAAAATAGTAGTGTGCAATTTTCTAGTAAAAGGTGGGTTTTTGGCCTTTTTTTCCTGGACTACAACAAAAACTATTGAAAAATCATGAAAGAAGTGAAAAATATAATTCATTTAATTCAAACATCCAACAGATTTTCCGGCATCGCACAGTATTTTCCCTCGTTCCAGTCCTCATTTTCCTTGTTTCTTGGAATACCGCCTGTGCCTTTTTTTACTTTTTCTTACTGTGGTAGACAGAAAAGTAATGTTTCTTTTTGATTTCTCTATCAGGATCATTATTTATTGACACGCACGTCCCAGAAATTATGGTCATTTTTCAAATCAGAGGCTTTTTCGACCAATATTGAATTGAGGTTGAGGTTGAATTTGTATATATTTTACTCCTTACTGTTAAAAAATAGATGGGAGGGAGACCCGCCACTATCTTCTTGTCTAAAACTCAAATAAGTAGCGACGGGGGAAATACAGGATTAACGTCGTAAATCCTCATAAAAAATAATTGCGTAGTATGATTTGATAATTGCAGGTATAAAAAAAGATAATTATATGATATGGTATTGTAATTAAAGGTATAAGAAATTGCGCGTTGCCATTTTCTCTTGATAACAATTGTAACATGGCTTTTCACCATGCTATTTTTCTCCTTGAGTTGTTTTAAGAAAGTTGAAAAATTTTAAATGGATGTCCACGCGAGGTAAAACATGAATACACGTAAATAAATTTTATTTCAGCTTGTTCGAGAGAAATAGGAACCATTTTTGAAGAAATAATAATAAAACTTATGAAAAGCAGAAGAAATTGCATTTTTTTAAATGGATTGACTGCCACTGACCAGACATCGAAAATTCCATTAAATTGAAAAAATAAGTTAATTGCTATGTCATTCCAGCTTGCTTGAAATGTCCTTGGTCTGTTGTTTGAGTATATAAGGCCTAGCTAATTGCATTTAATGTAGCGAAGTTAGGAAATAGGACGAAGATTAATGGGACTAATGTTTCCCCTTGCATTATACCTAAAAAATCATGAATCATGGATCATGGATCCGAGTTTGGCTCTAAGGTTGGTATATCAGCTTAGGAGGTATTCCGTATGCTTCTATAAACCTTTAACATTGATGTTGCATGCTTAATGATATCGAATGCCTTGCAGAAATCAACAAAAAACATTACTAAAGACAAGTCACTAAGGGCGTTCAGACGGAAATGTATATTATATGGCTATTATTTCTTTTAACTATATGGTACAATAAGAATATTTTCTTTCTCTTTAGGACAAGTTAGGTCATATGACTCACTTGCCCGAATTAATAAACTTATCTTAGAGTTGGCCATTATTAAACTTAAAAGCAATGCAAATTGCCCAATTAACCTCGTGGTATAACTTATTTTCTTTTACTGCAAGAAAAGATTTTTGAATCATTTTAACTATGGCGTACTGAAAGCTCAGATCGCCAATGGTGTTGATCGAATAGAAAATAAATTAATTAGTTTTATAGATCAGAATGAATCAACACTCCATCTAGACATGTTGTTCACAGTTTCTGTTATTCCCTCTGTCTTTTTCCGTTCCCTCCAATTTTCTATTCATCTCATTATATTGCATAGCGCGTTAAAAAAGGACATACCAGAGCTAGCTCACTAGTCTATGGCATTCTTGCAAACAAATTCTATTGATTTTTTTCAATCGATTGCTTATTACTAATTTTACCATGTATTAAATAAAAAGGGTTTCCATGATTATATTTCTAGCTCGAATGTGCCTTCTTCATAATTTTCTCGTAAGGTAACTGATTGGGAGAATAGACTGTTCTATGAATACATAAGATGCTTGATGTGAATTGTTAAGCAGGATACGAAAAGAAAATTCATAAAGGAATTACTTGGACTTTGACAAAGAACAAAAGTGAAGTCCTTAAACGGCTGAGAAAAGAGCATCCATATGTAAATATTGAAGTAGATGTTGAAAAAAAAATTATTACTGTAAGTGGAAATGACAGTCTGTAATTTGTCTGTAAAGTAGAAATTTAGGCCTTCTACACGCGGGAATTATCAGAATGCTAATTCAAGACAAAGGCAAACACTTAAAACAACTTCAAAAAGAACATGATGTGGCAATAGAAATCGATAAAAATATAACGTGTTTTTATTCGGATATGAAGAAAAAAGATCAAAACTCAAAAAACAGTTCAGTGAAATGCAGAAGCAAATAGAAAAAACAGAAAAGAGCTTTCTTTAAAGAAACATTTCAGTTAGAGTTTTGTGAAAAATGGAAATTTCTCGGACCTGTAACAGATAGAACAATTAGAAAATTAAGTTACTTAATTTCAACATTTTATATAAAGTCGATCTTGAGGAGCATAGATTCGACATCCCTGATGATAATAACATCCAACATTTTGCTGGTCTTAAAGAGAAGATCATTATGTCATTGAAGAAAAAAGTGAAGGTCAAATGAAAAGGATGATTCATCCCTGCAGGTGAAGGTGGGCCTGGATATTCGAGCCCTTTTGAAAGAAGGAAACAAACATGGATAAAAATAATCTCTCATGATTGCAATAATATCGTCGAAGCAAAAAGTAAACTTGCAAACTTTTTCAAAAACATCAAAATTAAGAAGGCTTCACCTAAAGAGGAGATGGAGTTGATCTTACCGGAAATTCCCAAGGATTACGTAATAGAGAGCATCAAACGAAGTGAGCGTAAATATTACACTTTTACTTGTGATGTGAGTAAGCAAGTTCAGTTACAAGTTTCCGAACATTTTTGTTACTACAGAGATGCAAAACGGTTGAGTCAAGTAGAAACAGATATCACTCATAAACAATTTAGTTGTGAAGACTTGAATAGTGTTTTTGAGACTGGTATGAAAGAAACAAAAAATAAACAAGAAAAAGCTGAAAAGTTCATAAATTTCCTGGAATCTATTTCCGATATACTCAAATCAAAGGTAATTTAGGAAACATAACTGATGAAGAAAGAAGAAAAAGTAAAAATAAGTCGAAAATTTGATATTATATTAAAGTCCTTATCAACGGACGGATTGAGTTTAAAAATAACATAGACTAAAGATTATAACCCTTTTAAAAAAAACTGGGATGCAATAAGCATCTTTTCGACGGAACGATTTTGATTAAAGAAGACTAATGAAAACTTTAAACCTCAAATGTTTTTGCAGAATTTTAGCGAACCGTTTTTCCTTTTATGTATTCACTTAGCTTTTATGTATTATATACTAAACTATTATATACTTCACACTTTACTAGATTTGGAACTGAGTAGTTTAGAAGAATAGAAATTATAAATGATATGATTCTCAATTGGTTATCAATAATTCACGCTTATTGGTTATTATTGTGGAACGAAACAATGTGATTGGATATTTTTTTTTTTCTGTTTGATGTTTGTTTTGGTACTTACTCAGTTCCGAACTACTTCTTCTGCAAGAGATACTTCTAGTCAAGTACCGTACCATGTGACAGGAAAATTATTTTTCAAGGCGCCGCATCAGAGGTTCTGGCATACAAGCTAGTTGAAACCACCAAAATCTTAGAATAAGTCTACCGGGTTGTCTTTGTATTACTGGTATCTGGTACTCGTAATTGTCCATTGTTATTGACCATTCACGATGATTTGTTTATGATGTGAAGCTAAACAATGTGACCCGTAGCCAGGTGGGGGCCTGGGAGGATAAAATCAAATACCTTGGTGCCTGGAAGCAAAGCACCGAAAAGGACTTTGAAGTAAGAAGAGCATTGGCATGGTCCTCTTGCCAAAAACTCTAAATAGTAAATTGAAAGTAAGATTGTTCTTAGTAACAGTGGAATCAGTCTTACTGTACTATAAGGATGCTCTGAATGGCTTAAGATATCACTTGAAAAGCGAAGCTCACAAATGAAGAACTTTATAGTAAACTACCACCTGTGTCATCTTAGGTGGCACACAGAAGAATGCTCATTGCCGGACACTGTATGAGACATGAAGAGGAGGAAGCATCAAAGCTGGTACTGTGGCAGCAAACTATACAAGGAAGAAGGACACGGCGAAGAAAAGTTGTTTCTTACATTGACAACCTGATGGAAGATACTGAGCTAAACAGCATCAACTGATCGAAGACAGCAATGAAAGACAGAACAGAATGGAGGAGATGTGTTGCATTTAGGCGAGCGCAAGCTCGGCCTAAGTAAGTAAATAAGTAAGTTTAGATGACACAGGTGGTAGTTTGCTATAAAGTTCTTCATTTGTGAGCTTCGCTTTTCAAGTGATATCTTGAACCATTTGGAGCATCCTTATAGTACAATAAGACAGATTCCACTGTTGCTAAGAACAATCTTACTTTCAATTTACTATTTAGATTTTTTGGCAAGAGGACCATGCCAATGCTCTTCTTACTTCAAAGTCCTTTTCAGTGCTTTGCATCCAGCCACCAAGGTATTTGATGTTATCAATGACTTTGATGATTCCGCCGTTTTTCCCAGTCATTGGTGTATCGACATCCTGGTTAAACTACATCTCTGTTTTCTTCTCATTTAGATATAGTCCTATCTTCTTTGCTTTCATTTCCACTCAACTGATCATTTCCTGAGCTTTGATGTATTTTCTCTGATATCAAGGCGATGTCGTCATTAAAGTCCAGATCCGTCACAATGATGGGTCGGCCACGACGACTTCTTTCTATCTGCAGGCCCAATTCTTCTTCTTTCCCTTTTCTAATCTAATGCTTGTCTCATTGCATAGTCAAGGACTATAGCAAACAAATATGGAGCCAGCGTAGATTGTGAAAAAGTCAGTGTTACCATCAGGGGTTATAACTCGAGCTCGAGTGTCCTGGTACATCAGGCCAATTTCTTGCACTAATTTCTCAGGAATGCCATAGGCTTTTAGGATTTTGAGCATTCTTCCACGGTGGATGGTATCGAAAGCTTTTTTGAAATCAACGAATCTTATGACAGTTTTTAAGTTGTTGCAGTGAATAAGTCTTCTATAAGTCTTCTTAGGACAAGGATGTGCGTTATTGTGGATCTTCCTGGTCTGAAGCCGTTTTGATTAGGACGGCAAATAGCAGTTAAAATACTGATGTGGACCTACTATGGTTGTTAAAATATAAATAAATTTGAGTAAATAAGTAAATAAATAAATGTGTGGTTCATCATAAAAAATATTAATAATATGTTATATAAAAACAATTTTATTTAAATCTATGTAAAACTGTGTAAAAACTAAAAGGGGCCGCAAAGTGTAAAAAACGTTAGTTGGATCGAATGTGACGTAGTTAACATCATCTTATGACACCTATATTATCAATGACTTTTAAGCTCTGGTTGTCAGTGAGACTTTTCGGCTCTTAATATGTTCCGAGAATAAATACTTAAACCGTTTGAGTAATTTATGTCGGGGGAAAAAATATTCAAATCTTGCTCTTTATAAACAAAGTTATCAAGACAGGATAATCCAAACCTTACATATGCTAAAGGCTTCTTGAGAACATCATGTCAAAAACTGATGTTCTGGGACAGTAAAAACAACATGTCCTTAAGAACTAGCAGGTTAGGGGAATGTAGACTAGCATACGAGTCGGTCTTTCTTAGCTCTCCCGGACTTATATTTATCGGGAAATATCGAATTAGGAAATATCGGTTGAGGATCGGGGAATATTGGGAATCACGTTTTTCCTCCCTCCAGAAACTTTTTGGAATGTTTTTTTCTAGTTATACCTTTTCACTTAGCTCTATTGAATTTACCTTTTTTGCCTGGGTTCCTTGGTAAATATTTTGTCGATTAAAAGTGACGAAATATTTGAGAAATTTCTTCACTTTTAACCGACAAAACTAATGACCGACAAAGTTTCACCGCAGGTATCTCCGCTAGCCGATACACTGGCTTTCGTATAGAAAAACCTCTAAATACTCTAAATCTAATTTATTTTTATGACTAATGTTGATAATTAATGCTATCTATTCAGTGTGTTTAAAAAAATTCCACTGCCCAAAAAACGTTTAGTTTTCCAAACAAGTTTCTGCACTTTCTTTAAAATCTGTACAGAAAAGCACATTCCCTGGAGATTTATATTTGAAAAACTCAGATTTTTTAAAGTGAAGGAAGCAAGAGAGATGTTATAGCAATGTTTTCACAATCTATATTGACTGTATTGCGACAAAATTTATTCTACAATTCTTGAAAGAGAATGATATAGACTTCGTCCCTCTCAAAATAAAGCCTTTTCATTTTTCATTTTTTGCGCACGCAAACTTAGTTATCGTTTTTGGTAGGTAAACCGATCGTTAAATTTAAAAATTGCTTTTTGGAGTATTTAGATATAACAGCTAATTGATGCAGCATTTATTTCTGATTGTTCGTTAATTGGTCAAGATAAGGTATGAAATCAAGCATGTAATATGTTTTAAATTTAGCGATTTGTTTACCTACCAAAAATGAAAACAAAGTCTGCGCGCGCATATGCAAATTGAATTCGGAGATAGGTGTATTCAATTCCTACAAATACAGCTCATTCATGAATAGAAAGCAGTATTTTAGTATTTTTTCACAAAAAAAATTTGGTACTCAGTAATACATAGACTACCCAGTAGTAGAACTATTTCGAGCTTTTTGGCGGTTCTAATACCAAAATGACTTAACCAAAAAATAAGAATGATATACATGCGCTGTCTAATGAACATAAGCAAAACAATCATTGTAACAGTAGGAAAAAATACCA
>JAUBWS010061921.1:0-10688 GCA_032270445.1 Darlingtonia californica | reverse complement strand
GTTTAATAGTTCTATATCGGAATTCCAAGGATTCGGTCTTTTGAAATGGATCTCATAGATCTAGCGCTAATGGGAAAGTATAGACTCCCTCAATAATGGCAGCTACCGATACTAGGCTAATATGATGTTCATACTTACCTAAGACACTTATTTAGTTGTCATAACAACAATTATTAAAAACGAGGTTGTAGTAAAGATTTATTGTTACTAGGTAGCGGTGTTAATGTGAATTTTCTGTTTGTCTGGCTTCCAAGTGTTTTCTTTATGAACATTAATGGAAAAAGCAAACAAATTAAGTGATTTCCAGACAGCATTTGTTGGTAAAAAAAGTACCTTAAGGAGACAAATTATTTGCGAGACAAATTTTCGCAAAACTTTATAAGAAAACATTTTATAGGAAAACACCCTGAAAAGTATCAAGATAAGAAGTTTTTCTAAGGTCTTCCAGACCTGTAATCAGTTAGATTAGGACAGAACTCAAGGTATTAATGGGAATTTGGTGCTCTAATAATAATACCCATCTATTTTGAATATGTATACGCCGCCTGGCCTAATTTTGCAGAAAATGTCTTATTCAACACGCTAAAGCGTGTTGCCAACGAGTCCACAGTGTGTTTAACGTATACCTTGTTATGAATGTTGCATCGAGCAGCATACACCACGTTTTGAGTTTTTGCAGGTGACACCACTGATGCATGGCTTTGAGATGAAACTAACACTCTTGGTATTACGTTCAAACGTTTTTCGATTCGGTAAAACATCTACCACAAAATTAAAGGAACTGCTATAGATCCAATGACATATTCAATGGAATAAGAAAAACTGGTTAAATTTGATTTATTTGTGAACTTAACCTAAATATGTGAACTTGGAACCAATATTTACCTTTTCTTGTTTAAATTTACGTGCGTTGGGAAATAGCTAAAATTTGTGTCCTAAGGTAGGAAGATGTACCAAATATTAAGATTTTTGGGGCTAATTTAGTATAACTTTAATTTGCACAACACATGTTTTAAAGATGTTTCACCGTCTACATTCAAGTGCCAGCTAAAACAGAAATGCTATGAAATGCTCATATAATATGGAGACTAGTAACATTTTAATAGCATCGATCAATAACTGTCATATTTTTTTATTTGGAAAAATTCCAAAACATATTGTGAAGAGCTTAAAATGGCCAGAAAAAGTTTAATTTGCATAACATGTTTTTACGTTTTCATCGAAACAGATTTTCCTCATTCTTGTCAAAATTAAACATTACTTCACGAGTAAGTGATAAGAAACAGAACGCCTTCAGGATAAAATAAAAATAAAACTCTAATAATTGATTATAATAAATATAGTTGGCTTATTGCTTTTTACATTATTTTTAAAAATTAATGCAGTGAACAAAACAGCAGACTTCAATTTCACTCCAGTTTTGCATTTATTGTTTTTTACGCTATCTGCTTAACCTTAAGGTATCAGAATACCTATTATACACATACGTTCAGATTTCAGACCAAAATATCACTATAACGTTGAAATCTTTTAACTCCTGAACATTTGGAATCGGCTTGAGTGCAACCACCCGTGTTCTTGAAAGAACACAAAAAAACTTTCTATTGGTACTGAACTTAACTTATACCTTTACAATGTTCAATGTACTAAAGAAAAGTGAAAAAACCATGAACGTTTGGAAGTTTCGCAAAAACTGTGCGTTTTCTGAGACAAGGACACGTTTTTATATTCTTTTCACGTAACAATCTGTCATTTTTTCAATCTGTCATTTTTTCAATCTGTCATTTTTCAATCTGTCATTTTTTCAATCTATCATTTTTTCAAACTGTCATCATGTATATTCAATCCGAACACTCTGATAAGTTTTTTTCATTGACAGGTTTTAATCAACGTCCGATGTGCTGGTGTAAATCCAGTTGATACCTACATACGAAGTGGTGTCTATGCAAGATGTCCACCATTACCTTACACACCCGGAAAAGACGGTGCTGGTATAGTCCAAAGTATTGGTGAAAAAGTTACCAAGGTCAAGGTCAGTCACCTATAACGTGTTCTGCAATATATTCTGTTTCTTATACAAAACTTTTATTAAGACAACAATAAACTCACCTCAGCTGCATTCTAAGAAAAACTTCTGTCATCATCAGTTTCAGGGAAATAAATTACTAGATCCGAAATGTATTTTTGTAAACAACTCAAGGCTAACAAGATGCGTCCAATGGACGTTTTTTCTCCTTAACGCCCACCCACCCACCCACATTGAAAATTTCTACTCATTGCATGCCGTTTTTATAACAAAGTTTTTGCGTGAAGTTTCTATACTATCTTTGCTATTTCAGATATTTCATAAAAAAAATCCATCCATTCCTGTTTGTTGCGTTCCTTCAAATTTTAAGGTCTATTTACAATTGATAGCAGAATTACCAGGTAGCCACACTCTCGTAGCAATGTGAGTATAGATGTTCCCATCTAAATGATAAACCGAGCTTTAGTTTCCAGAAAAATGGATTATGTGATAAACATAGATATTGTATATTTAAGACAAGTACTAACATTAGTCTCTCTTCTTGTTTGTTAGTAAGCATAACGCAAAATTCAAGCGAATCTCAAAAAATTCATATAGAGCTTAAAAATATGTTGGTTATTAGAAAACGCGTACTTCAGGTAAGGTGGAAAGTAAGGCGTTGTTCGACGGTCACGTGACAAAGGTGTTGTTTGTTAGTAAACATGAGGCAAAATTCAAGCGAATCTGAAATCGAATTGAGGTTGAGCTGCAAAATATGTTGGTTATTAGACAACGCGTACTTAAGGTGGAAAATAAAACCTTATACCTTTCTGTATATTTCCGTGCTTTTGTAATTTTAGCCATTTTTCTATAATTCTGTCAGAACAAGACATCGTTTTGACGTCGATGGACGGTCTTATGCTATATAACAATATAAGACTGTTTCAACGTCCATGTGACGGATTTTATAGGAGGGTGATCGTGTATGGTTCGGTTTAGCTGATACTGGTTCTGCTGCAGAATATTGTTTATGTAATGAAGAATTTATTGGTGAATTGCCAAAACAATCTTCGTTTGAAGACGGTGCAATGATTGGTTCTCCTTATATGACTGCATACAGGGCTCTCTTTCAAAAGTAAGTGGACCTGTAGTTAAGATGGAACAGACTAAGTACCAGGGTCTCGGTTTTCTTACCTAGGCTTAGGCTTCTATACTCAAATTGTTAATTTCATAATACTCAAGGAAGTGTGTCCGGGCAACCACCACCCTCGTCCATAATGGTTTTTAAATCCTGAAGAGAATATCTCGTGTCAACATATCTCATGCCTAGATAGAACTATATTCTAAATTATAAGGTTCACTGATTTTCCATATTAGGTGCAGCAAAAATATTGAATATTATGTTGCTCTTTGATACGGCTTTTGCTGAGCATAGTTTAGTTGGCGAACATCTTAGTGGGCTGTGGTTTCCAAGATAAGGTCCTAAAGATGGCTTCATTACGCCTTACTTTGAGAAATCCTGGCGTGTATTTAGATTGATGCGAGGCGAAATTGATACTTTTGGCGTCAATTTAATTTGGTGGAGCAAGAATTGATTTAAATCTGCCATGGGTTTAACTTTGCCCAAACCGAGATTTATGGACCAAATTATTTACACAATTTATCAGAACGGTTTTACATTTTAGCAAAGAAAGAAAACAGCACCAGTTTCGTCGAAACTTTCTATTGATTCTAACATGTTTTTCTGTTGCAGAGGGATGATAAAGAAAGGAGATACAGTAATGATACATGGTGCAACAGGAGGGGTAAGTTGCCATATAATGTTTCGCTAATTTTCATCCTGGTGTTGCATTTTACCTACAAGAATCTCCCAAAATGCTCTATTTATAGACATTATTTCAATTTTTTCCCTTAGTTAAGACCACCTGTTACTACAGCTAGTAGAAAAGAAATGACTGATTTCGAAAGTTTTCTGAGGTACACCACCGCGGTACATACTGCTTTGGCTAGTTATGTTTTTAGTCATCAAACATACTTGATTATACGGTTACACGATTCAGTGGCTTACTGACCATCATTGGTTGAAATTACGTCTGAAGGAAAGCTCTTATCTAAAATTTTGCCAAAAAATTTGTCATTTTTGGAAGTGTCTTCATGACATTTGTAAAAAGGGCTACAAAAATTGATATTGTACTATGTGTCAAATTTTTCCATTGTCAATGGCGAGGTCAAGCAACGCACGACGTTGCTTAGCCATTCTGGAATTTAATAGATCAACTTTCAGCAGCACAGCCGATCAGCCCCTGCGAGTTTGGCTGGAAGTACGTCATAGATCTATGTTTAACTAGCCTCGCTAATTTTGTATAGGGTAGACTAATGATATCGTTTTGGCGACTGTCTGGTACAATGGGAGAAAAAGATCAAGTAGATCTCCATCACTAGGTCTACTGGAGATAATGTTCCCAAATTTAATAGCTGCATCCAGATCAAATAATGATCTAAGGGAAAAGGGAAAACGTTTTTATTCGATAACGTTTGGAAGAATTACTTTTTCGTTTAAAAATTCATATTTTATGGAAAGTGCTGAAGAAGCGAAATAAAAATCGCAATGATTTGACATGTGTGTGCGGAAAAATAGCTTTCAAAAGTTTTGGATAATTCTTTTTGATACACACTGTATATATTTTTTTACGTGACTGAAATTTTGCATATAGCGGACCAATGCGCCTAACAGATACTGTACGCGGAGAAAACTTTGTTTCGGTTTAATTTTGCATTTTCTTCTATGATTTCCTTTTTGCTTATTCAGGTTGGAAATGCAGCTGTTCAAATGGCTAAATCGTTAGGATGTCGAGTTATTGGTACTGCGGGCTCAGCTGATGGAATTGAGTTGCTGAAAAGCATGGGTGTAGATTCTGTGTACAATCATCGGAAGGAAGGTTACGTTGATGCCATCAAAAAAGAACAAAAAGATATCTCATTGATCATTGAAATGTTAGCAAACGTAAATCTTCAGCATGATTTGGAACTAATTGCTCCTAAAGGAAGAATTGTGGTAAGTTAGTTTATTAATACAAGGCCCTTTTAAGGAAACTGGGGACGCAGTACGAAATAATAGAAAAGGCTCCTCATCCATTCTTTTCGTTTAATTTTTGATTTTAACCCCTTCCACCTAATTATTTTACGTGTCCAAGTTTTCTTGTGGAGCTAGATGTATTTCATTTCCAATCTATTTCGTTTGCAAATAATTTCGTAATGACCCTTTCTACAATATAGTATAGGAAATAAACCCACACGAAAAGACAAGTCTTGATGTTTGATTTTCCATCAGATTGAAGAGCCTTGCGAAATCTTTCAAAGAACATTTAAGGACCCCAAGACTTCCTAATAATTGGGATACGAAACAACTTTTTGGAAAAAAGAAAATAATTCCTGTTTTATTAATAAAGCCATTGTGGAAGAAATAATGACAAAAGTATTTTGAAAGTCTTTTTAGAAATGATGGCTCCTAATTTTTTGAATTTCTTTAAAAGATTCTTGTTCTAGCAACTGTACATGTGTTTTCCTACGTTTTATGAAATGCACTGGATATGATGAAATGTTTTTTTTGTCATCCTAGATTGTCGGTAACAGAGGCTCCATTGAAATTGTTCCCCGAGCGATCATGACAACAGAAGCTATTGTCACAGGTGTTATGTTGTTTAACAGCACGTCTACAGAACGCGCTGAAAGTACTGAGTTTATTAACGGTGGTCTAAAGTCAGGTTGGATTAAGCCGGCCTTGTGGAAAGCGTTAGAATTGGAGAACTTGAAAGAGGCTCATCGAGAAATTATGGAAAATGGAGGTGCGAAAGGCCAAATTATAGTGAAGATTTAAAGTAATTTCTACTCTTTTTTTAAAGATTATCTTTATTGATATATCAGTTTTGTTAGAGAGAATGTAGGAAGACTGAGATTGAATTTTTAATTTTTTTGTGTATCTCGGATTCAAGTTTTGATACCGGAACTGGATATACCTAATTAAAAAGTAATTCAAATCAAACCTCGTCATGAGAGTGAAAAAGTAAATCTAGAGATAATTGAGCTTCAAATAAGGTATTATTGAGCTTGGGCTTCATCTTGGAATTTTATATGTTACTTATTAAAAACATGTGAAACTACATGTTCATTTATGATCGATTTGGATAAAACCAATAGTTCATAAACTATGCCAATCCTAAGGTTTTGAAAGGGGGAAGTTTCGCCTCCTGAGACCCCAATAGAGGAGGGGGGGTAGAGCGGTACCCCCAACTCTCCAGCTTCTTTTGTAGCTCGCTACGCTGAGATCATTTCTGATAATAAAGCTTTCTCGAAATTGCTTTACCCCCCTGCTTCTTAATTTGCACTCTAAACTGATTTCATGATAAAATTTTGGGGAGTTTTTTGCAGAAACTGAACATGCGAAACGAAGGGTTTTTTTTAATAACAATTTAACTAAAGGATGAAAAAGTAGACTTGACGATAATCGAATTTTAATATAAGCATAGTTTGGTCTCACCTCAAAATTTCAAATAATGTTAATAAACAGGTATCTATGACTATCAAACGTGGTACTTGTCTAGTTTATTTCTACGCATAAAACCTCTGGTAAAGCTCTTATGGTGATGTTTTTATGAGTAGGAGATTTATTTGTATCCAGAATTTTCACCCTAGATATAAATTTGCATTGACTCAATATATAGGTAATGTTTAGATAATTTTTTTCCATAGAAAAAAGAAAAATGGTATTGCTTATTAACTTTATATTGATCTAGTTTCTCGGCTTTGTTTTATCTGTTGATAAAATATTTCATCATTGATATTGCATCTTGTTTAACCTCCACAATGTAACTTCAGTGGATGAACTGTCTTGAGTTTTAGAACTTTTCGCGAAAATAAATTCACGCTAAATTTTTCACATAGACTGTTTTGATTGAGAATAATACGAAAACAAAAAAACATGTAAATCTGCGGCTACCACGCGAAACTAAATCCACGCAAACAATTTTGAGAATAACGTTTTGGAAATTAAGTAAATCAACGTTCAGGTATAACATGTAAATTTGCAATTTTTAATGTTATGGAGAATTTTCATGTTTTTCACTCAGAGTTAGACTGTTCATTTTGATTTCATAGCTAGTTTGTCAGGCAAGCTTATGATTTTAAGATCTTTCTCTGGTTCATAGCAGTATGTAGGTAGGTGGACTTATAAGTTGAGGTCTTATTAGATGGCACTGATTCTAGCCTGAAAACTAGGCAAAGTTAAGTTCTACGATTTCTAACTGAAATCTTAACTGTATAATTTCAATGAATTGACAGTTATACTCTTCTTAATAATTCATATTTTGATATAATTTCAATAGGTGTTAGTGACACATTAAACAGTGTGGTGTTTTAATTATTAACAAAAATATCATTTTTTTGAAATTCTATGAATTGTTATTTTGTTGTATATTCATCCGGTTTTAATTAATTTATATGTATTTCATTAGGATGAATATCTCATACCACTTCGTGTTCGTGACTATTACCACGCACACTGTTACATATCTTAACTATTCTCTATTTCAATTCTCAGCTTGTTGGAGGAACTGTTGAATCTTGACTAAGCAAACTTATGGTGACAGGGGCAATCTATACATCTTCAACAATGGAGATAAATCATCGATATATATACAGGCATCCGTCCATTATTTTCTTTGTTATTGTTATATTGTCACTCTCCTTTCGGTTGGGTATAATGATTGGTCGAACTCAGTCCGAAACCGCATGTTTGAAATTTAATGTAGAACAAAACGATTTTAAGGATGCAAGCAGATCATCAACACGTCAGCCATCTGCTGTACCCACATCCTTTGCTCGTCCTCTACAAAAGCAATCGAGAAGACCCGTTCATAAGAAACTCATGTTCAAGAAAAAGTTGGAAAAGATGGAAGTCGCATCTATTCAATTTTCGACACCAGAGGGAAATAAAAATTCGATAGCTGACAACAAAATGAAGAAAATTACAGTTATTGGTGACAAGAAGCTAGGAGAAACTACTTCAAAGCTTAAAGCAAATCCAGATTATCTTCAAATTCGTGAAGCAGATTCGCCAAGGCTAGGTGATTTTAACTGTGGTGGGAGTGCTATACAAGGCTGTTGTGCTTTTTATGTGAGTAATATAGAAGAAGCGAAGAAAATGTGTCATTCGTTTGGTGATTATTGTAAAGGGTTCGTTTTCAATGCAGTCAGCCCGTCAGCCGTGAAAGTGGAGTATGTAATGTACTTGAAAAACAACGTGACAAAAATGACGATTAATTTTTTGACTGATTTTTTCGTCAAATCAAAATTTATGAAGTCAATAGCTTGGAAACATTTGGGCTTTTAGTCCAGCACAATGCCTTTCTCTAAGCGCTGGATTCACTGTTACCTTAAAGATAAACATAAATAATCGCGACATAATAATTGCAAATTGTAGGCTAGAAAATATTGATTTTGCTACATAAACCATTGCGATTGAATCGACGATATGTTTTGATATATTTAGATTTAGATTGCTTCTTTTAAATTTAAGACATCAAATGCTGCGATTTAAGCACAATTCGTAATCATAGATGTTTTCAATTAGAATAACCAGTCGGAATGTTGTTTCACATGTACTTGTCCTATCTTAGCAGACAAAATTATGTCGGACAAAATTTTCGTCGGACAAAAATGACAACATTTTGACAAAAAGTTTCGTCCCCTAAAGAAAGTGTGGCCACTTCTTTCTGACATTGTTGCATACAGGATACACTGTAGTATAGAATAATCGTACCCACCTGATTATTTCCTTATCTCTGCTATTTGTACTAGTAATCGTCAACAGTACACGAAAATTAAATCGCTAAATGCACTATGTAGAGTGTAATTACAGAACACATTTCAGATGAAATATGGTACGAGTGATTAATCGTTAATTGTACGACAAATCATACAATTACTATTCGTTAACAAAAAAACACCAGTAACCACTGTGAATGCCCTTTAAAAAATTCTTCATTTTTTTATGCATGAAAAAAAACCAAGACTTCAATCTTTCGACGTCGCACATTGTAGCAACGTAACGTCTTCATTTATAATTGTACTCTAAACTGACCTTAGCCAATCAGATTCGAGTAACTTTTTACAGTTGACGATTATGAATGATTGTTCGAATTATAGAGAGATTCGAATAATAGAAATCTCTCTTGTTCGGATTTCAGGTTTGATGGGTAAAAATTCGAATTAGAGAGAGAAATCGGAATTGAAAAAAATCATAAAGGTGACAAATAAAAAAAATGATCGATTTTTCTTTGATTTTTTTTTTCTTTTCCTAATTTTCTATCTAGTCTTTTATTCTATCTTCAAAATCTAGTACACACTAATTGCTGAAAAAGTGTTCAATTTTTTGATTGTTTCTAGTTTACACTCCGAAAATTCGAATTATAGAGAGGATTTTGCTGAGGGGATCTGAAAATTTGTACGAATTATAGAGTTTTTCGAATTACAGAGATTCGAATAGTAGAAAGTAAATAATAAGAGTTTCTTAAGAAAAATTGACGGTGACTTTGAATTCGTTCGAATTATAGAAAGATTCGAATAGTAGAGATTCGAATTAGAGAGAGTCAACTGTATTATTATATGAAAATGAACAAAACCGATTGCCGCATTACTCACCAGATTTCTTACTTCTTTGCGTTCTAAGATTTGTGTTGGGAGAAGAAAAGATATTTAACTTGTCTGTCTGCCCCCTTCCTTACTTCAACTTTATTATCATGTTTGAAGGATTTTCAAACCCTGGAAGTTATCCCATACCCTGGACCCTGATAACAGAACAGAAATTTTTACGGACAGCATGTGTAGAATATAGCATGAGATTTAGCTTTCATAGCGCATAGCGAGTATACATCTTTTACACGAATACATATTTATAGGGACAAATTTGTCAACAAACTCGCCAGTTTGGAGAAAAAAAAGAATATTGCAGTCATAAAATACTATATTTCCCCTTGAGATTATAAAAATCATTATCAACCAACTCGAAAAAAATGGCAATATGTTTATTGATCTTTTCATAAAATAAAAGATTGCTATACTTGAAACAATTAACTGACTGAATCTTTTTTGAGTTAAATTTTATTTGTCCCTACAGAAGTGCATGTAACAAGATCACGAAACTTATTAAAGTGGCTAACGGAGCAGTATCCAAAGAGCTACTAAGAGAATTTAATTTAAAATAAATACATGGTTTTATATAGATGAAGCGAATAATGTAATTTTGTGAGACTAAAGGATAACGATGTTAAATTTATTGTGTTTATATTTATGTTAACAGAGAATGTCTTAATCCAAGTATTTTTCGCTATTCAATTTTCTGATATAATACTCTATTGCATGAAAATTTCGCGGCACCAACCAATTTTGCGATATTTTTTAGGAAATCTTGGCTTTAATTTCGCGGTCCAGCGTAAGTTATATATGTCGCTCGACATTTTTAATTCGCTGTTTGATCCAACGGCTGTATTCTAATTTTATCGCTGGGCCTAAAATTTTGTTATGTAAACACCTCAGCTTTTACAAAACACCGTTATAACATTGATATGATGATAGGAATGTGTCGAAGTAATTTTTTGGGCAATTTAAATGGTTTTTTGATTCATTT
>JAUBWS010061899.1:1306-15366 GCA_032270445.1 Darlingtonia californica | reverse complement strand
ATTATCGGACTGATTGGAAACTAAAAACGAAAAAATTAAGGTGATGGGCTTTTAACCAGGAGCTTGTGGTCAGGCAAGCAAAAAATCAAAACAATATGTCTGTGAAAAGTCGATAAAAATAAACTTGTTAAACGTTATGTGGTTACTTCGAACATCGTAAAAAACCAAAGAAACACTATGAATCACGACCTAGCAAGGGAACTTCTAGATACATTCATCTTATAGCCAGGAAGCCTAGTTAAGATTCCATTGTTCCTGTATCAAAGGCAAAATGAAGAAGATGAGCCAAGCTCAGAAATCCAACCCATAAAAAATGAAAGAAAGGAGAAATAGAAGCTGAAAAGGACTTCAATGTTATTGAAAGGCGTATTGCATGTGCGATATTTCTAATCTGTAAGACCGACACAAAATGTCTTTCAATGTTGTTTCAATGTCCATTTGACGCCGCGACTAACAAAGGATTTTTGTGCCGCGACAAAGGGATTTCATAAAAAGAATTAAGTAAAAAATAAAGAACTCGGTAAAAGATGATTCATAAGGGTAATCGATAAATTATTTACCGTTGTACAAGCTGTCGAGGCACGACCAAAAGTTAGTTGACATTGTTCATCAATGGTGTAGAAGGAGCCTGGTAATCGATTTGATATGTCGGTTGATTGTTGTTGTTGGTCTTTCGGATCGTTCAATAAGCATTGGAAATACCTTCAGAAAATAAAATATTTTATCGATGAAAAAAAGGTTGGCTACTCAACTTGATTATTCCTGGCCAGCATAATCACCAGAAAAACGTCCATGGATGAGTATTTCTACATTTCTTAGCAAAATGCACACTCCTCCACAAAGGTTTTGTTATGACTATACCGACTGGATCGAAAGTCTATATCTATTATCTGTAAAAACCAGGTTATAATAAGGACAAAACCTCATTGGTTTTTCTTTTATAAGTATTGGTATCACCCTAACGAAATATTACGGGAGAGATAACGCGATATGAAAATTCCAATGTGAAATCGATATGTCTAAATCGTATTTAAAGTGAAATCAGGAGAAAAAAGAAAATATCCATTGTAGTGTGTGTGTGTTTTGTACAAATGATTTTATCCCGGAAGCTTATCGCTAAAAATTCGTCGCTTGAAAATTTCATCAGTTATAAAAATTCACCTGTGAAAAAATCTTTTTCAATTGGGCAATCCTTCATAACATATTTTCAGCAGTGAATTTTTCCCCGATAACGGATATATGAAAAATGAAAAACAAAAAAATATGATAATTAACTTACTCTAGATTTGCTCTCATGACTTCCCTGCTACACGAGGACCAGTGGAATCGATCATACCGCGCCACGATCAAGGGAGACATGACAGAGCCTCGTGGACCATCGCTTTTACATCTGCTTGCCTCGTCCTCTCCATCATGCTCTAAACCTAACCTAGTGAAACGCCAATCATTCATGAATTTTCAATCAATACATTATTTCCCGCCGATAATACTAACGGGTCAAAGACATCGCTTCGGCGCCAAAAAAACCCTTTCCTAATGAAACTACGTTAAATGGGTGTCAAAAAGTGCCAGCGTATGGGATATGACTTAAACAGCGGACCTAGAGGTGCTAAAAAATTACAGGAGACGTGTAAAAGTTCGGTAAAAATAATAGATAATGGCATTCAAATTACATTTAGCACTTCTCCTGTAATTTTGCAATACATCTAGATCCGCGTCTGGTACGCGCGTGATGAAGTTCTCTGGCATACAGTCATTTTTTAGCATTGGGTCTTTTGTAATGGACAGAGCCTAATCAGAAATTTACGTTTCCATTGGTGAGGTAGTAAGAGGATCTGATAAAAAAACTAATAATGTTCTGATAATTAGTTATAAAGTTTGTGTCATAAGAAAGAATAAGAAAGAAGCTGACGCATGCCAGACGATAATCGATACCTTAAAAAATTAAAATTCCTTAAAACATGAACAAAGAAAATTAAAGGATATAACTCACAAATGAGCAATTTCATGAGCCACAATAAATGCTGACGTAAGCCCCTCATCATAAACAATGGCGCAACTTCTTCTTGGAGTACACACACTGTATAGCTGTGCGTAACCGGATGGGCCAAATTCTTTCCTGGAAAAAAAACGTAAAATATAAACAATGTTGAATATAAATATGAAATCGAATGAGACCAACACAAATTATGATTTCGCAGCTTCTACGCAAGCGTAAGAATTAGTATAAGCCCTTAGAGTTCGAAATCGCAAATTCGCGCAACACACCATGTCTAAACTCTAACCACCCATGTCGAATATACCGAATATACTCAACATGCATTTTTAAGCTCCTAGAGCCTGGGACCCTTGGTAGATATCTACAACCAATGTGCTAAATAACGGGCCTAGGTCATCAGTTAAAGAAATATCTTAAGACAACGAAACTTTCTGGCAGATCCAATGGGAGTAATGATTGAAATAAGTCAAAACAAAATAAGAAAATAAAATAATGAGGACGGTATTTTCTTTATTTACTTCGTAATTGCTATGGCAACATCAAAATGGTCAGGGTGTCCTTCTTCTTGATTTTTCAACGAAGCCGTGAAGTCGCTAGCGGAACGGAGCGTTCGCGAAGGTTCATCAGCGTACACAGAAAAACCAATCTAAAATTTAAGTGTAAGTTTATCATACATAATAGTACTACAAACTAGGAAAAAGTCAGTTATTGCGCGCATTCTTATTTATCGAAAATCCATCGTTGCTAAAACAGGTTTCCCTTTAGAGACGTAGCAAAAATTGTGTGAGCGGATAAGCAACACTTACATCGTCAGTTTCTAAACAAATGATTTTGGCAATGTTGACATGTAACTTAGCACCCAAACTTTTGTGCTTAAAGATGTCATCACTCTAAAAGTTGAAGAAAAAGTATGATTATACTGTGGAGACCGGGTTTTACGCATACATGCCCGTGATTTGTTTGGAAATTATTTACTTATAGAGGATTGAAAATTGTACAACGGTTCACTAGTCTATGGGGAATTTCAGGCCATAGCAGGCAAAGCATACTGCAAGATTGCATTTGTAGACCAGACAGACTACAAGCTATGAGGCGAATGAAAAAAAAGTATTTGCAACAAAGTATCTTAATTATTGTTGACCGTGAACATTTATAGAAAAGATGACATTCTTCCGTAGGTGTTATTTGTTCATTCCGAATCTCATGTAAACATGCCCTAAAAAGTGACGGTATGAGACCACCATCGAAGAAATTACGTCATTAATGACGTCAACACTTACAATACGCATCATAGTGATAAGATATTTTTCTAAGTTTTGTTTTCCGTGATAATCCATCATGCTTTTGTCGGCGACAACCAATACTTCCACATGATAATCGTCCCCTTCAACTTCATTCGTTTCCGCTGCTCTCTCAAATACTGTACCAGCTATCAAGAACAAATAGACATTTGTGGTTAGTTATTCATGTAAACTAGTCACGAAATTACGACAAAGCTTAGTACTAGCGTTAAATTGACAAGTACAAACGGGCGATTGTAACTATTAATTTCATGCACACAAAGCATGAAATTACTGAGCAGTGGCTCAGTGGTTAAAGCTTAAGACTTGTGATTGGATGATTGGGAGTTCGAATCGGCCATTGGAAAATCTGTGCTGAAGTGACCTCTCACTGATAGTTTCACAGTTAACCATAAGGTAGACTTGATGTATAAGGAACAGAGGTTCCAGTTTTAGGCAATTTTGTTAGTAGAAACGACCAGGAAACTTTGTTGCGAACATCTGTGTCAGGCTATAAATATTTTCAAAATATGACACTGGAACATATCTGACAACATACATGTAAACAAAGAGATTATTTTTATCATTCTGGTACATAAAGTGGTGAACTTTTAAGAACCTTTTGAACTCTATTGAAACCAAAATACAGACCAAAACTAATAGGTAACATCATGTAACAGAACTGTTGAACAGCACATTGATGTGAATGAAGGTCAAGTATTCTGTGGTTCTGAAGTATATCCTATAAATGCCTTGTTTATTCAAGGAAATACTCCATCAAACGGAAACTGGACAATTCGAAGCGCGCGTCCGCATGCTCGATGATAAACTTAACGAAGTCACCAAGATGGGAAAAAGCCAATCAAAATAAATAAAACACCGCAATTATGTTTGTATTTAATCCCCTATTTGTTGACAACAACCTTATCGGTGGCGCCTTGTCACTTTTTGTCCCGGACTTAAGTTCCACTTGTAAAATTTGGAAATTGTTCACTATCGTTATCTATCTTTTTATTTCGGATTTTCTTAAATTTGAACCCATGGTGAGAAAAGCGAGCTATCTCTAGTCTACCTGATAGATCGTTTCGAGCTTTTTTGTCCTACTCATGGTCTATCGGCATACGTCCAATATGCTATGTTCAGTAATTTGGAAGACTGGAAACTATAAACAGATCTCTGGTTCATAATGCGAAGGAAAGAAAATTGACTGGCTCCTTTTTTATATTGTTAGATGATTGTTATTGTTTACATTTGTTACTGCGCATGCGTCGTATTTTAAAACATTGATGTATTGGGTTTTAAACGGACGTCGATAAACCATGTGTAAGGCAAAAAAGCCCGAACCGGTTTATCGGATAGGCTAGCTATTTGTGGCTCTGTCCTCACGTATGACAAAATCGGGAAATTTAGCCTGTGCAAACGGTAAACACCGCGTTAAAAGAACGACAAATCACAGGCTATTCGACTATCTCATATGTGAAAACATTCCTATTTCTAGATTCCCTTTCACATAGATTTTGTTTACACCAATCACTTTGTCTTTTTTTTGTATATCCGATAAGTATTAGTTCCCGTTATACCGGATGAATCAAGTGACCGCAGTATTATTGGATTTATCGTACTAGAAAAGTTCACACTTGATTAAAAAACTGTGGTCATAAGAATGAATAATAAGCGGAAAATCCGTCCGGATTATACTGTGTCCGAGAAGACACTGTATCTTAATCAATTAATCAATATTTATCAATAGAATTAGGATTAGGATACACAACAGCCTCCTCAATTTTACGAGACTGATAGCGACGAGGGTTTTGTTCTCCTGGTAACATCTTTATAGAGGGATATCAAATTAACAGTAAATAGCAATTTTCACTACTAAAAATCGTGATTTCCATCTCAGGGAAGCTTATGAATCAATAGTGAATGTCAATTTTCTTTACCGAGAGCCTTGTGAATTCCTGGGAGCATCTCAACCAGGAAGCCTACTCGATTAACAAAGAATAGAATAGGAATTTTCACTACTGAAAACTCGTGAAATCCTCAAAAGATCTACTTGTACTTATCACTGTTAATATAATACGTACTTGGAATGGTGATATAGGTTTTCACTCGTTTATCTGGCGTGTTTTTCGTGGATATATATCGGTCCCTGTTGTTTAGATGGAACAGCGCGTTGGTTTTGTCATCCTTGGCAACCCATTCGGTGTTCTCGAACGTGTTGATACCGCGGCGTTCGTTCGGTAATAAATGTATGAATGGTACCATGGATCGATGGCTGTCGTAGTAGTATATCTGTAAAGAAAACGCATTTCAATATGATTTCAATATCAAGTATAATTGACATCTGTAGGGTTGAGAGCGCAATTCCAAAACTGAAACATCATTTTGAGATGGACACCAACCCTTATCCTTACCTCCGTGCTGGAGATTCACAAAGTCTTTGTGAATTTCCAGCACGGAGGTAAGGATAAGGGTTGGTGTCCATCTATAAATGATGTTTCAGTTTTGGTATTTCAACATTCATAAGATATCTACGACTTCAAGGCAATGTTGTATGAACGTTGAAACGATATTAAGCAGGAGTACAAAGGTAATGACGTTTGATATCAAGAAGCAAGTCCTTAAATGTTAATGCATCATAATGACGGATGGACCCCTGTGACATCATTTGGAAGATAAAAGACTTGTCTAACTACTATTTTCAGCTGTAAATTTAGGTTATCAAGGCAAGTTTAATAGCAAAAAAAGTCTTGTTTGTTACTATAAAACTTAACTTCCCTTAAAAAAGTGTCAGAGTTGGTTGTGAATGTGATAAACATTAGAATCCATCTATTAAAGCTTTTCATTCTTCGTCAAAGTTTCAGTTAGCTTGTAACACGTTCTTCTCTCAACTTCAAAAAGTATTTCAAAGTTAGAATATATAGAGATCTACCTGAACTTTTCTTCCTGATTTATTGATCAACATCAAATAGCTTTGATATCCAGACCTCCTTTGACGGTGATTGGATGACAGGCGAGGATCTATCAAAAAAGAAAAAAATATTGAATGATTATGAATGAATCTACATTTTTATAGGGTAATTGTTCGAAAACCGTTGGCTTTGGTGGGCGGGATGGTAGAACTGAGCGCAAACATTGAGGGTGCCAATTTAACAATTGAGAGAGTCTAGGGGTTATTCTTAAGACTTAATATAGGAAATTATAAATTCTAGTGGGTGTGTTAGTGGGTGGGTGTAAATTGAGGACGCTTCTTCAACTGAAATCTATGAGTACGAAAGATTAGAAGCTATTCTAGTAGCTGCCGTGAATACTTAACATAGGAAACAAAAAAAATTGAAAACCCCCATTTACCATCTATTGTCTCTTTTTCGCCGAAATCCCATTTCATTTTCTCGTGGATGACGTCATTGCTCCTATATACAAGATGTTTTCTATGTATGGCTTCCATTGAGTCATTTTCTCTAATCGGTTCAATGAATATAGTATGAGAATCGCTTTCTATAATTCCTTCCTAGAAATTGAAAAGAGAATTCATGAACTCCAGACCTTCACACCGAGCGAGGCAAGTCTGCCTCAGTAGTTTCCCTTTCAAAACTTTCAGGGTTGAATGTGTTTTTAAGTGTGTTCAAATAATCTCAATGTTGTTACAAAGCTTCATGTTTTTCAGATTCGTGATGAATTTTGGATCTAAGTTTGGACAATTTTTGATAATTTTCGGACTATAGAAAAAACCGTCCAAAACCCCGTTTTCTTTCCATTTATATGTCCGCTTATTCCGCATTTATAAGTACTATCACAATGAAATTTGGCATATCGAGTTCACGTTCGTGCATATAAAAATAAAAAATAACCGCAAAAACACCATAAAAAATTTAATATATATTTATTATGAAATCGATCTACATCATTGCCAAATTTGCGGAACAACGTAACAACAAAGCTATAGCCTCAACTTATTTAATTTCGGCTGTTTATTTGTGTAATGTAAAACAGGACAAAAAAAAAGGAAATCAAATATCGTTTAGGAAATATTTGTTTATCGTGTACAAGGGGACTTACCAAGCCATTACAATAGTTTAACACGACTTTTAGTGACGAGTTTGTACTTGATGGTCCGGAATATAAACAAGAGTCTTTGTTGTAGTACTTCCCTTGGTACGAGTTGTTGCTATTTAAATATTCTATCATAAATTTATCTGAAGTCATTTGGCTTCCTTTAGTTATATCTTCAATAAATACATCGTAATTCTCTCCGAAAGCGGGTATCTAGAAAGTAAACAGCACATACTTAATCAATTAGGAAACAAATATCAACTCATCCGTGCAAATAAGGATCAGGTTAAGCAATCCATATTACCTATGATAAGCTTTTCAATTCTACCTAGAATCAGTTATTCAGAGGTAGGTCGCGCTTACAGTAGGAGAGAAGAAAAGTCGTAAAGTCATTGAAAAAGGCAATTTATACAGTGGAATCTGTATAAAGCGGACAAAAATATGTGTTCGCTGTATGGGGTGTCCGCTTTATAGAGATTCCACTATACTATATTTCTGATGCAAAAAAAAAAAATTATTTGTGGATTTTTTTCTCTCCTCCTGGCTTGTGCGACCTACCTTAGATACGGTGCTGAAAACTAAATATTTCAACGAAGGTCCAGCCTTCCTAAAACACAAACAGAAAGCTTTAACAATGATTGAAAATTGTTACTGCCGACAAACTCTTAATGGCGTCAAACTCTTAATGGCGTCAAACTCGGGAGCTCTTAGATGTGATACCCCACATTCAACTTTCCATAAACTACCGTGGTTCTCGTGCAAAAAAGGACATAGAAAACTAAGCATGGATTAGCCAGGCTACTGTGTTGTAAACTCAGTGCCTTGAACACACGGTTACAGATCCACATCCGTAGGAATTAAAGAAATATTGCGTTTATTTGCGCATATTTACAAGTTTTTTCTTACTTTTTTCATAGAGACAGAATTCATAATATTGACAAAGAGCTGCGAGTCAAGTTTGGATTAAAACATAACTGTTCAAATGAAAAATATTACAAAAACGAGAAAGTGGGAAAGTACATAAACACAGATAGCTTCATTTCCTATTTTTCCATATTTTTCCTTATAAAGTCATTTATATATTTTGGGTTTAGAGAAGATACATGGCTCAAAAACTTTTTACTTATTTTTATTTTTGATATAAACACTGGCTGGTTAACCATTACTTACCAATGGAATGAAAGGAATGGTCCTATATACACTTGCTTTAAATTAACCGCACACTTAAAAAAGTTTTTTTTGAATGTGAATTATCGAAATTTTCGAGTTTTATAGGTTCAACCTGTCATGAATAGTTTTGAAAAATATGAAAAATTTTATATTTTGAACGTTTAAAACATGTAAAAAATGTCAAAGAAAATCTCTCTAACAGTATGGTTTTGAACCTTGGGTAGAGCATACCATAACCTCTAAAGTTAGTACCCAGTATCCTCTCCAGAATAAGGCCTCACCTCAAGACAGATAATTTGTGCAAAAATAAACAAATGCAGATCCCGTAGATCTTACCTGAAAATGTTTTGAATTATTAGTAGCGTTGTGCGTTTGTTGAATTTCAACGGGATAAACGATTTCATAATTTCGTAATTTGTTCAAATTGACATCTAGAAGTAAAAAGGTAATATAGTATAGACAAATCAACCTATGACGCGCTGGACAAGAACGTATTAGAAGGCGGGTTATAGCGTCTTGTTAAACGTAGAAATAGGCGGGCAATCAAGAAAACGGTTTCTTTTTTCATCAATACAATAAATAGAGCGATTAAGTGAACGGTATCAATTATCTATATACCCAGTAAAAGGAAGTTCTTTCATTTCTTTCTCCTTCGTTTTCTAATGTTTATAAGGCCCAGCGGGCAAACTAATTAAAACCCTAAGTGGAGGAGTGTTTTCACGATTTTTGCCGACAAAAGGGGCCATCACCATCTTTTTCATTATTCTGTACTTTTTTTAGGCGTACACCTACGGTACGCTTACTCCTCCTCTTCTCGTCAACTATCAAACGCGCTGACGCCTCTTGATGGTGAAGCCTGACGCAAAGATTTTCCATCGGCGGCCTGATTCACACTCAAGAATCCATCCGCATTTAAGCCTGATATACACACGCGAGCTCAAGCGTACTCTTTGCGTAACAGATGGAGCATGGAAAGCATGTTTGTGAATCACGGTTCTGATAAAAAATTAATCCGCCTCTTTCATCCTTGTTTCGCGAAAGATACGTCTTTCTTACCAAAGCACTAGTTCTGGTTCGCTAACGCTCGCTGGTACATAACGGAATGCGAAGTCTTAGTTCATATCCGCGAATTAAAAAATGAAATTCTTGATGACACTTTATTTCCTGTATGTTCTGCGCTTAATCCCTCGACACTTCAAATTCCAAATCTCATTTATCATCTATAGCCTAGCAACTAGTCACTAATCCCTGACACACACAACTATCAAATTCCCATTCATCGGTGTAATCGGCTGTAATTATTTTTCTATCAAACGCGCTCTTATCAAAGTGAGAAAGAGAGTAGAAGAAACCAGAAGATTTTATCAGAAACCGTAAAAGGAGAAATCCAAGGAGAAATCAGAGATCGGGGGAGCATTATAAAGAAAAACACACACACTTACTGACTGAATGTTGATCAAAAGGCAGGGCCTCCTAAAAATAAACAAATTTGTGTGTTAAATAAGGATTAGCGTGGACTGGGAAATGTTTTTTCTATTTCTTGTGTGGATTAAGGATATTAGTCCATGAATGTGAAATAGTAAATACACAGAGAAACTTAAGACCGCTATAGTCTAGAATTTATTTGTTATTAAAATCACAAGGGGTGTCACAAACTCCCATCTTGAAACGACTTCAAATTGTAGAGCAGTAACCTTGGTAAAAAGGAAGTAAACCAATTCAGCCCCGTACTCGACAAAAACCATATTAAGTTACCAGAAATAACCAGAAAACCTAGCCCAATTTTCCGTCTAAATTCCGATTACTTTTTTTAAGACAGGTTCCTGGTTATGGAAGTATTTGCAAAATCAAGCTCATTCTACAGAAGATCCATATCTCGTTTTAGAATCATCATATTAATAGCACACAGTAAAAAACTGCGGCAAATATTGCGTAAGTCAATGTAAATTATTAGAAACCACACAAACGAATTAAGACAGGCTTTCAGTTTTTTTTTCTATCTCTGTAACTTTCAATGTCATTGTTTTTGAGAGAAGTCAAAGGCTTATTACAGACAACTTGTCTATTTCTCTTTAGCTGTCAACCTAAAGTGATTTAACTGTCCATGAGTAGTCATAATAGCACTGATATAGTGTCTTAGCTTAAGAATATTTCTGTTTTTCACATATACTCTGGCCAAACGTTTATGGCTACTTAAACAACTCAGATTTAAAGGGAAGGAAATGTTTTGCCACGATGTAAGACTAATTTTTATAGTATATACAATTCATTGTCCCAAAAACATTCGTTGCCCCTTAGAAAGAAAAACAAATAAACAAACACGATAGTCATCGAAGAAAAAAGCTTTTGCCCTGGTTTTAAAGTATTGTCAGCTAGCTATCTTATAACTGACTTTGAAAGTAGATTTCAAGATTATACGAGATAAGAAAGAATAATCAAAGCATACAGCTATGAGAGATAATTTTCCTTAAAAATACAACCTGGTTTCATGGTATTGTAAATTATACTTACATGGTTTTGAAGCATGCTAAAAATTATTTAACCGTGAATGCGCAATAAAAATAGTAAACACCACTTAAGAAAACATGTACCTGGTTTCAAACCATTGTAATTTATAATAACCTGGATTTGACTTATTGTAAATAAACTTTACCTGGCTTTTACTGTGAATGCATAATAAAAATGGTAGACACCAACAGCAGTAGTAATACCAATGAGATAACATGTGTAAAGTTTTTTGGAAGGGTAGCATCATTTTCATACCATGCGAACCAATCTCCTCTCTTATCTTTCTTGTATAAATCTTCTTATCAATCAATCGTCTGCTTACTTTTATATATGTGTGTAACGTTTTTCCTTTTTTTACCTCAACATCTTAATCAAACTTTTCATTCATGATTTATATGGTTCTTGGTGTGTCGAGATTTTTTTCTTTCTGAAGTAGAAAAAAACAACATCACATCATTATATACATATAAATCAATACCACTATCAGCATCATTTATAAATTTAGAAACGTTATGTATATTAAGACAAGCAGTTTCTTATTATTAGCCAATAATGATGCAGTGACAGTTACACTTATATAATAACATCAGCGCTTTTACGATGACAAGGACAAACTCCTTTATGAGTTTACAAGTCATGCCATGTTTGAGAGAGCGAATGCACGGCAATCAAGGTCGCCCGACACAATACCCGAACAGATGAGCTCTGCATGGCTATAGGAGGATGCGCTGGTAAGCCTCTTTAAGTCACATACATACGTCTATACGGTGACTGCTGTGACTATAATGATATTAATGAGCAGCGACACAGGAAATCAAGACTGCCTATTGACTCCTTCTGTTTTTTTTCTTTTCCTTTTTGACAAAGATACATTAGCTATAGCTTTCTCTCATTCATTCGTTTTTCACAAACACCAACCAGTAAAAGATGTAATGACGACGTTGATTGAACGTAAATGCGACGTAATTGAAGCCGTATGGATGTTTTGATAACGTTAAAACGACATAACCTAATTACTGGGAAGTCGCAGGGCAAGCAAGCGCTTTACCACAAAGAAACAACACATAACTATGGTTTTTTGAAATAACAATTAAATGTACAATTTAGCATCAATTATGCCCAGTTAATCCTCATAAATTTCTTAAAAAGCTCTTTCTATTGAGCCTAGATAAACGATCAATTACCAGTGATACCTAACGGGCAGTCCACCGTTTTTTGATAAAATAGACTTCCTCTACTGACATAAATATTACACCATACTCCTAAACTTTCATAACAAATCCATTTAAAATATCAACAAAAAGGAAAAGAAAGGAAAAAATAGCCGACAATAGCTAAAAGGGTTGCAAAGGGTATTTTCATATCCTGCTTTCCGTGTAGTAGTACCCTTTCAATGTCTCCTCTGCAGTATATCTATCTATTTAACATCAAATATAATCGATCGTATGTCCACCTCGCCAAAAGATAAACACTCAAGCCAGCTTACGAGTAAATATTCCATATACCAAACCCTCAAAATTACATCTCTTTAAAAAAAACTTTTTTCTCTCTATCTCCATCGAGCCCATGCATTGCTTTATAAGAGATCTTACTTTAAGATATTAGAGTAGTAACGACACACATTATCTGATAGCGACAACCAGCTTTCACCTCTCTTATATATGTTTAGCAAACGGTGAAAAGCAGCTTATACAATAACCTGGTTTTCATCATCGTCAAACTCATTCAGTGTGTATCATTAAAGAAAAGAAAACGTTTTTTTGATTCTGCGGTTTATGCGAAATCCGGAAACTTGGTGACACATACATATCCTTAATGTGGACATTGTTTACCTAACAGAAACCAGGTCTTTCCAGAGCCTATCTGACATCCATTCAACAATCTGACTCTTAACCAAGAAACTTTTCAAGACTAACTTCTCCTCAAAAAATTGATTAACACATTTCGAAATCTTGGCTGATGCGTATTCGATGACGTCGCTTGCCACGATTGTTTTTAATAGGTACGGCGGTTTGGCTAGTATTCCCAAGCAAAGTTGATGATCAGATAGTTTATTCATGCTCATTAATAAATCAATTTGTGGGAAAGGTTTCCTGTTTCGAAGAAAAATCATTTTTGCCATTTCATTTTTATCTATGGTATCCTCACCAGCTAATAAAGGCCATTTTAGCTCCCAAAATTCCAAGTTTTGCTATTTTCTAGAAAAGACTACTTTAGAAGTATTTTGAAATATAATAAGTTCTCCTTCTTGAAGTTTCTCGTATAAAAGTCTACATAAATAATGTTTGGGAGAGTGAGACATCCATACAAATTTGCCTCGATCAACCGAAAAGATTTATGAGCCTTTACTTGTGACTTGAAAAAAAGAAACTTGTGACAAAAATACCTGTGTTTCTCGAAACTTACAAATTTGAAACTAGGCATCGTTCCAATGTCACTTACATTCGCGTATGGACGTTATAAAAGACGTGAAAGCAACGTTTAATGCTTACGGTGTAATGGATATTGTCATTTCAAGTGCTTGTCAAGTTTATTTGTCCTTTTCCACAGACATATCAACAAAAGTGATGTTATTTTGGAATTGATTCATGCAAAAATTACATGATTGTTTTTTTGGTTTCATCTTACCCTCATTCAAGTCGAGGAAAGTGGTACGTGTTAAAAGATTCAAATAATTCCAGGCAATGTCCTGATTGACGTAGGATTACGTTCGGGGGGGGGGGGGGGGGATGGGGTATTGCAGCTTAGAATAAAGTGATACCTTAAAGCTTAAAATTGTTTAGTACTTGCGATACTGATTCGTGATACGCCCTACGTGCCACAGACCTAAAAGCGTTAACCCTGTACTGCAGTTAGAAATCAAGTTCATACGTCGTCTGATATATACATTTTTGCTATTTTTAAAAATACAAAAAAAAGGATTCCAAATTCGGTTCGAGAGTTATATTCAGTCGTGAAAGACGCCTCAAAGACCTTTTTAAGGGTCTCCTTAAGATTAATTCTACTATGAAACCTTTTTTGGTGAAACTTATAAAAGTCACGTGTATTTT
>JAUBWS010061888.1:0-15371 GCA_032270445.1 Darlingtonia californica | reverse complement strand
CCCCCCCCCCCCCCCCCCCCCCCCCCCCCCCCCCCCCCCCCCCCCCCCCCCCCCCCCCCCCCCCCCCCCCCGATCTGAAAAAATCCTCCATTATTTCATTGTAAATCGTTACGGTAATCATAATGAATTGAGATCCACTTTTGGCAGTTTCTTAAAGGAATCTTTAACAGCACAGGTTAGAAAATCCCAGAGTAAACAATCAATTTACTTTTGCAAACATTGCAACTAAAAAAGACTTTCGATTTTGATCCCTCAAATGGAGGGGGAGCGCAGCTTGAATGACTCAGTTTGTACGTGAACTTGGTTGTCATTAAAAACAGAATGGTCGAGCTCTATTTGCAGGCATTCAGTTAGGTAAACAACTGAAGAAGAATAAGTTGTTGTTAGGACAATTTCTTCGTTATATCTTCGTGACGAGATATTGACAAGCTGGAGAAATGTGCTATCCTTCGTTAAATCAATCAAAAAAACCCACATCGTTAACATTACAGTTTTAAAACCATCGCTAACGACAGCTTCTCTCATTCTCTCTGTCTTATTTCTCCCATTACGGAAGAATGTCTTTTGTATCTCCTCGGTTTTAAATTCAACTTCACCAACAACAGACAGAATCAAGCCTTCGTCCTGGATGTCTGACAATTTTACTGCATTCGCATCATTCAGATCAAAATCTGACTTTTCTGGTAAATCGTCCACAAAAGAATAGGTGTTGAAATAAAAAACATTTTCCAGGTGCATCTTTACTTGCAGGTAAAAAAGTTCTATTTTAAATGAAAAGGATACTTTAACGAGGATTCTTAAACTCACTGATAAAGACCCTGTCATATTTCAAAACCGCATATGTGATGTTTTCTCTCGCCTGTTTTACTTTTTTCCACAATTCCTTTCTGAGTTTCATTGTCTCTTCTCAAAAGTCCTCATTTACATAAATCCCGTCCAACTTCTTTGCTTTCGCCTCCATGAAAATTCTCATTCTGTCATTAAAGTCCAAGAGTTTGAATATTACGGTCCTCGGCCTATCTTGATTTTTTGCTTCCATTCTATGAGCTCTCTCTCTTACTTTCTTCTTTAATTTTCAATTTCGTTTTTAGTAAATGTCTAATCTTGTCCTCTACTTCCTCGTCTGTTTCATGTTCGCTTTCTTTTATTCCGTCAATCCTTAAATTACTTCTCCTACCTCGATCTTCTTGTCGCCTTGCTCTCTCTTTGTTTTCTTTGATGTTTTCTGTTTTGGTTTTGTTTTCTTTTAATTTTTCCTCGAGCTCTTCGTAGCATTTATTGGTCTTCTGATCTATCGAATCCTCGTAAAAGTTTTGAGTCCTTTTTATCTCTTCGTTTTCTTTTTCAGTTTTCTTCAGTCTTTCTTCCAAAGCTTCGTACTTCTGTTCCATTATTTCCATTTTCTCACTTTGTTCTCTAAATTTTTCTTCAAAATTCTCTCAATTATTTTCAAATCCATTTTAGTCACTGCTATTTCAATTCAGAAAAATTATATATTATATATCATATATTTTTATTTCATTATTGTAAATTATATATTTTTTTCTACTCAAGAAACACGTCTACTCTCTTCCAATGCTCAAAAATTGATTAGAATTAGAATTGTTAGAAGTTGAATATTTGATTAACTATTTTTTGAACGAATTTAAATTTCAGTTGCATTTTATTTTTTTTAATTAGTGATTTTACTGATAGGAACTATTTGTTAATTTTTTTCCAACTTAAAATAAAGAATATCTATCTATCTAACGATTTGATAGCTAAATCTTCAAGTGTTAACAATTGGGAAATTGTGCTAGTGGATGTCAAAATAGAAACAATGTCCATCGATATTGAGACGCCACAAGCTTTTAAATGAGCTCCCACTGGACCTGATCAATTGTGCTCCTTCATACGTGTGGTTAAATATCGACCCGTTTGGCCAACATGGCACGCTTCACAGTAGGACATTTAATTTGGTACACCACACGGCTTTTCAGAGGCTTCTCAACTTTTGCTTTTAATGATGGTAGACAATCTTTCAGCTTTCTGATGATGAATGTAACTTTACTTGGAGCTTTAATACGTGTCAGGGACTCTTTAAATTTCTCCGAAACCTTTCCTCTGTATTGGAACAATAACAACTTTTCGTTCGTTTTCTCTGTTTCTTCGCTTGACTTCACTTCTTCATCGGTCGGATTGATAATTCCGTCGATTATGGATTTTATCACCGGATTGTAGAAATGGGGCGGGTATTGGTTAGCCTCCAAAACCTTTTTGCTTTCTCCATCTAAGATGAAAGTTTTCCCATGAACTACAAGCTCTATAGATTCTACCAGATATTACCGATCGTTTATTTCTTTGTGGAGCAATTGCATGAAAATTCATGGTTAAACCTGTATCCGTAGGTTTTTTATACCATGTCGATGTTAAGGTCGTTGCAGTTCTGCAGATTTTCATATCAAAAAATGGTAACGAATGGTTATTCTCACGTTCGATTGTAAATTTTAACGCTTGATGGTAATTGTTAATTTATTTGACGCACTTAAGGTAGGTCTTTAAAATTGTCGCCTATATGTTACCTTTTAAGCAATAAAATTTGTTTTTTATTTATGAAATATATTTATCAACCATATATTCTTTTACTTAAAGAATTTTACTTTAATAATGCAAAAAACGATATTTCCTGTGCATATGTTTGTAAGTGTTTTCAGTTTCTTGCAGCCTTATATTGCTCCCACAAAACCAAATTTTGGCTTATTTTAATAAATAAGAATGTCCCTAATTCATTTATGCCCGCGGGATGCTTTCTCTATTTTCTTTATTTGAAAAATTATTAAAAAGTTGATTTTTTAATGCTTGAGTTTGAAGAAACAACCTCGTAAGTCTTGCTCAGTATCTCAGTACCCCTGCTCCGCAGGCATTTTTAGAACCGAATTTTTATTGCCTCTTCAGTAACGTTTAGTTTAGTTTGGTTTGCCATATAAATCAGTGCTCAGCCTGAATATACTTTTCTATGAAGTCCTTTATGATTCACAGCAAAATATGTCCAAAAGTCCTTGTTTGTTTATATTTTTGACAAATTTACTGACAGAAATTTTCCCGCTGATTGAAAAAATATTCTATCGATCAATGAGAAGCGGAATTGTGTTTTTGATGACTGGCCGGAAGGTGAACATGACTGGTTTGTGCAAGACTATAACTGCGTCAGACATTTACTTCTGACTCTATGATTTTTGTTATGTAGATATATATTATTTGTCCATAGTGTTCTCAAGTCCGTCAATTTAGGTGGTTCAGTTTCTAATGTTTCATAAATTTTCAGGATGTATTATAAATATAATATGCAAATTGAATGAACAGTTAAATTTTAGTTAGTTTTAACTCAAGGGTTAAATTAGCTTACTTACATGTAACAGATTAAAATTGAACATGATGATTATAAACAGTTTAAATGATAACAGTGTAAATGCTTTATTGGCTCTATTTCCCAAACTTTATAGATCAAGAGAGTTTACATATATGTGCCAGATTCGAGATTTTGAAAACTGTGAGATTTGCTTAATCTGCTTAAATATAATTGGTTTGAGTATGTAGCAGTTGAAGGAAAATGTCAATTTCTAAACAATTTGTTAATATTTTTTCCGGGAAATTGCTGGGCGAATAGAATAACTAACATGACCGTTCCATACTTTCTAATTTTTTGCTGTGATTTTGTATGGGTTTTTGCCTCTGCATATCTGCACGAGAATAGCAAAATTGTAAAAATTTAAAATGTGCATACTACTTGCAACAATATGTAATGTTTTAAATTAAGATCGATCAAATAAATTTAACTTCGATCAGTTGAGTGAATCCCAAACAATCCTGTTCAACCAGTCTTTATTAATGTTACTACATTTTTATGCAGAGTATTGTAAAAAATCTACAATTCATAATAAGTTTTTATTGCTGCCGTCATGCATGTTATTCATTCACAGTCAGTCAGTTGAAAATTACTCTTGACTTCTATGATAGTAATTGCTGCAATAATATAATTTGAAGCTTGATTTATAGCCCAGTAAACAGTTTTCGCAGTAAAGTATTGCAGTTTTTACAGAATGTCATAGTTTTCTTAAACACTTGAAAATGATCACTTTATTTCGAACCGATAGCTTAAAGGAAGAACAAAAGGCCTAAACAGGGTTATTATACAAGATTTCAGTTTGAAATACACAGTGCACTAATTCAAAATTTAAAAACTACGGTGGTCCCTTTCTGCCAGCATATTTTGCACCATTGGAAATATATTGGTAATGAAAAAATGTTTATTTATTTCTTTTGCATGTACTGAAAGCAACAAAGGGAAAACATACCAAAATCTTGCAGTAACATTAATAAAAAAATTTTACATTGCAATTTGTAAGATAGCAATGCTCTACCGTGTAATTTGCATGATAGCACTGCTCTACCGTGCAATTTGCAAGATAGCACTGTTCTACCATGCAATTTGCAAGATAGCACTGCTCTACCGTGCAATTTGCAAGATAACACTGCTCTACCGTGCAATTAACTAGAAAGATAATCATATGACCATCACGTGATCGCGCGGTTCATTTTTTTGGATCTCTTAGGAACGATCTAGAAGGCCTAAGTATCGTGATGAAAACATGGTGTTGAATACAGAAAAAAGTCTAATTGATATAGGTTTTAAAGAAGTTTGTTGGACTTTTCTTGTAGATTTAATTTTTCCTTTTGACTTTTTATAATTTTGTTTTCAACTGTTGAAAGGTTCTCGGTAGATTTTTGTGATTTTCAGCCTAAAAACCACGAAATTTCCGTACACTAGTTGAGAATTGTTCGTGGCATTGTACAAGCAAATGGTACGCAATTTTTCGTTTGTTATTCAGATGATTCCTAGTCAATTAACATACTACCAACTTTGTTATCACTGTTTGTATTAAAATCTTTTCATGAAAAGGAGCAATTTCTACCTACCTACCAACCTTAGGAGACTAAAATCGCGATTTCGCGATTTATTTGCAAATTCGTGAAATCCTCCCTTTCTGTGGATAGAAATTCGCGAAAATTACATTTATTTTTAGTTCAAAAGTGATTCGTGAAATTAAATTCTCGCGAAATATTTTTTCAATCATCACCCGTCTGAATTATGCCAGTTGATGTTATGTGTGATATTGCGTTTATTAAGCTATTGTAATTTTAAGATTTGTAATCTTAAAGAACATTCATGAAACAGAAATTTATTTTTTTGAAATTCATACAATATTCCCCATTCACGAAAATTAGTTCACGTGAATTGGTTCAATTTCACCTATGTTCGAATTAACATTATTTGCGAAATCTTTAAGATGGCAAATTTCTATTCGAGAAAAGGCTAAATTTCATTCCCGCTAAATTTCATTCCTTTAAGGTATTATTTCAATAACGTTTTAAGCAGTTTTAATGGGAGCTTGCTAGCTGATTTGAGTGTAAAACACCTCGCCTTTCAACTTGCGTAGCCATTATTTTCAAAGAAAAATAGATAGGAAAACGTGTTACATTTTATTAAAATTCTTCAAGGAAATATCACAATACCCAATCACATATATCGTTACAACTTTTCCGTATTTAGTATAATCATTATAATATCAAAATGATAATACAATTGGTATCAGTGACTCTGAAACAGGCCTTCCCATAACTGGATCATGACAGAGAAAAAAGCGAAAATTACACAGAATTTTTGCTCAATGGTTTTCGAGTTTCAGTTTTCAATGGCATAAAAACTTTCGAACTTATTGAAAGAGATGTTTCAGGTTTCAGATGGAAACTTTTGCATAGATTCAAGTAAGGTGAAAAAAAAACAACGATAGAACATATCTCAAGATGTACGCACAAAACACGCGCAGGTTTATCAGGAGCTCCGAGTTGCAAAATTTAAATTAGGAAGAAGTAGACTAAACTCTAGCCATTGCTAAGATTACTACGGCCACACCATATCAAAAAATAATTGCTTCTCGATTTTCATTGAATATAACTAATGCATTTCAAAAGTTTATCAAAAAGTATCGAAAATCCTTTTATATAATCATTTAAAAACTCAAAAAGGTTTTCGAATTAAATAAAAGTTGCTGTGTCGAAATTTTCTGACCACAACGTACGAAAGTCACCGGCAAAAACTGACGCTCTCTATAATTTTGATATAAAAATATCTAAAAAAATCTTTAACAAAATAACAAGTCCTTTACAGAATGGAGCTACTTTCTTTTCTAAATTTTGCGTATGATCAATAGAGAAGTTCGCCAAATCTCGAGATTCTTTATCGTTAATAAAAATTTCACGAAACTCTTAGATAAAACCAACAGAACTTTAAAATAATAATACATAAAGTTGAATGATACACTTTCTTTTGAAAACAATCAATTTTTATTCTTTAAGTTTACAGAAGGTGTATTCAGACTAGCTAGCAGTGAAATTAAATCAATCTCCATATATAAAAAGTCTTATTTTAAAATACAAACCGTAATACAAAAAAATATCTAAAAAACTCGTTGACAAAAAAATATCTAAAAACCTCTTTAACAAAAAATGTTATTTTGGATAAGATTGAGCGCGAAACAATAATAACTATTTTTTCTTCTAAATTTGAATGGCTGATCAAGATCAATTGGGAACTTCACTAGTTGTACTAGTCGCTATCGCGATGCTCTATATGTATTCATTACCTCATTACTAAAGCTTTACCATAAAATTTGTCCCAGTTTCATCTTCGTTATAAAAAGTCAGCAATTCGGGCTAGATCTTGTCATTAGTATTTAGGAATGGTGCAAATCACAAACATCACTTTTTATCAAATTTTGTGTGCAAAAAAAGAATAGCCAAACAATATTACTTGCAAGTCTGTATTACTGTAGAGGTAAAAAGCCTCATGCCCTTTCCAACAAAGATAAGGTCTAAATTGAGACTTATGAGAACAGAAGTTCGAGATAAAATAATCCTATCAGAAACTAATATTAACTGAAAATAGATTAGCCGTATTTATACTGAGACGAACTAATCGCCTAATACAAATGATAATTAGAATTAGGATGACTTGTTCGTTTCGGACGATTTGTTCGTATCTACTAAAAATAAAGTATCCGTTTTATGGCGAATATTGTTTGCAATACAGGATCCAAAAAGATAACGAAAATACCAATAATAAGATAAAACATAAATCAAGTCATCGCAAAGTATGTAACTATTAATATTGTCGTAAAAGTAATCCTCAATTAACTTTCGATGAATCAAAAAGGTCCAAAGTTACATTCAAATGACGTATAATTATTTACCAACAAACATAAAAACGCTATATTGATACTCAGTTTACAAATAAATCGTAGCAAAAGATACCTCACTTAATTGAACAGAAGATGCAAACTCATTGCAAAATAGCAGCATACCATTCAAACTATCTCTATCTAGGGGCGCAGTTCGATTTTCAATCATCATACATCTGCCAAAAAGTTGAACTATATTTTTGAAACCAATGACGTAAATTATTTCTCAAATGTGAAAAAGTTGAATACTTCCGCGGTAAGTACAGTATACAGAAACAGGTTTGTGACATAGGTCTAGTTGACCTATATAGTCAGTTGATTGGTTGATGAATTCAACTTTGATATTCCTTTTCGGCATAGACGATGAAGCTGTGATATACCGCACGAATGTTGAACGTTCTAAATCATTGCATGTGCGGTAGATTTTTTCGTCAGTTATGAGATTTTGGATGACGCACTCACTGGTTGGCTTCGGAGCTTGGTATGTTTCATCGTCAGGATTTAATTTTTTGAAAAACTCAATACCTTTCACTATTTCCTGAATTTGAAAACAAGGTGTTTGGATAAGACAAACATTGGCAGCTTCACTACATAGTCTTTTTGTGTTGTTTTTATTTGGTTTCTCAAAAATACGAAACTCTGCTAAGATATCAATTGCAGCTTGTTGATATGCTACTGAATTCTCATCAAATCTTCTAAGAATTTCTCCTCTTTCAGGTAAAAACGAGAAAAAATAATTTAAAAGTTCATCTTCATTTACAACATTGTACAGAAAGAACTTTAGTGTTGCCCGAGATATTGTAAAAGGAAACATTTCATACAAAAGAAACGAGTGCGCGATAATTCTCCTTATTATTTCACCATCTCTTCCTTGCAGGCGTGGAACAACTTCCCAACTTCCTTCCCATCTTTTGTTCAAATCATCAAAAAAGTGGGAAATTGCATCCATAGCCACTCCATCTCCAATCGCATCTTCATTTTCCAGAATCAAATCAAGTTGCTGGTACTTCTGCGCATCCTTTTCTAAATAGAATTGTATTAAGGAATCATAAATGTCATTCCGATTGACAATTCCAATGGCACTGTCATCTTTCAAGGCATCAAAGGAACTTTTGCTTATTTGCTGAAGAATTTCTTGGAAATTCTCTGTCTTTTTCGGTGGTTCTGGTGCATTTTTCGGTGCTTCTGGTTCAACAGCATAATCTTGAAAAGCCACAGTCCCAGATGGAGACATAAAGAGAGGATCGTCGACTTCTTTCATATTGTAAACTCTATCCTCTACTTTATGAAGAGGTGTTACTGGAACTTTTTCTGCATTATACAATTGAAAGTGTTCAGGTCTTATTGAGAGACTTCCTATCCAATCATAAACAGCAGTCATTAATGAGGTTGGTTTAAAAAACCTTGTCTGCATTCTCAAAGTTGGATGTCTCACAGCCACAACAACGTCTTCATCTTCAAGGGAATATTCTTTCTCCACTCTTGATAGTCGATTTTGTTGAATCTGTTCTAAACGTTGAGACTCTGCTTTTTCCTGATGCAGTCGTAACTCCTCCGACCTCTCAATTTCTCTCTTTTCTCTTTCTTTTAGTTGGTCTATATCAAGTGATTGTTCGAACGCTGCATCCTGCTGGACTATGATTTGTCTTCTTTCTCTAAGATATAGATTATTACTTTCCTCGTGATCCGTTCGTTCAGTGAACAATTGTCTTCGTAGATCTGCTGTCGGTGTTGATGTTAATAGGAAGCTGTCCTCTTTAGTTATATCAATTGTTGGGATCTCTTGGTACGTTATTGCATTGCTTAGAAAATCATCATCATCATCACTAAAATTTACATTTATCTGGTCCGCTATCCTCAGGAAGGCAGATTTTGGTTTCGACTGAAAGTAAATATGTGGTCATTTTGTGGTATTCTAAATAACCTCCAACAGTGAATGGGGCATCCTGAAGAACATCTGAAATTGTTTCGTATTTTTAATCAGCTAAGAAAAATGGCTGTCCACAAATCCATTTCCCGTCCTCTTTATCCAAAATAGATCAACACACGTCTCTAAAACCTCCTGTTTAGTTGCATTTACAAAAAAATTTGCGCTTTTTGATCCACCACCCTTGTCAGCTTTAACTAAGGCATACCGATTTTTCTTCTTATAAACATGTTCCCAACTCATATAGACAGTTTTGGTTGTTCGAGACGAGTTCCTGTTAAAGAGATTCTAGATGGAGCACCAGCACTAATTATAGCTTTTAGCTGTGTTTTCCTTTCTGATTGATCTTCCTTGTCACAGAAGACCCTTAACCGAATTATATCATCACCATTCTTTTTCAAAACTGAATCGCTTGCATGGGTAACGGCTTCAATATCAAGCTGTAAAAAACAAGAAAAAAGCACCATAACAAATTCTATGAAAACTAAAACTTAGTCTCTAAACATCCATCACCCATATGCCAAAATTTCTTCATATCTTCGATGAAGTCTCGACAATTATAGTTTATTATATACAGCTAATTAAACGGTAAGAATATAGGACATAAAATGAAGATTTCCTTTTATCAATTATCTTTCTTACTTTTTCACAAGACTCAACAAGATAGCTATAAAGATTTTTGTTGTAGTGTCATTAAATATTTTGAAAAGCATTTAACACATATCATGACGAAGCTTTGTCATTAATTCATTCTATCTGCGGGTGTGATTGTACATACAGGGTGTCTCAAAATACTGTAACCTGTAATAAAATTCTCTTGAAAAAAGTCAGTCTTCTTTAAAAAGTTTTGCGTTTCCTTTGTTGTACTTATGGTTTTTTAATGAATCTCCTGACATTTTATACCACAGACTACAATATATATATTTTTGATACTTCCTAGGCGTGTTAGCCCTGTTGCCTCTTCGGTTGTAACAAAATTCTTCAGCAATTGTCCACTCGATCGACTTATTCGATCCAAAAGTGACCAAAGGCCCACATAAACTGCTACCACACTAGGCGTCTTAGTGAATGTAGTGATAGGAGTAATTATAGCCTTGGTGAGTTAAAAACCAAGCTTGTACCCTATCTGCGATATTATAAATGTTCTATGTTCTTCTTGCAAGGTTAAGAATTATTATTTCCTTTTCAAATGGAATGTACTATTAATCAATTAAAGGTACCTCAACTACTAAGTAGTATAACAGAGTGTACAATGTTCAATCAATAAGGAAGTCCATACAAAAATGAAACAATCAATTTCTGTTTGATTATATTTTTCAATAATATAATTCCAATAAATGTAAACAAAGTGTGTACAAGCTTGAATATGCTAGTTCGTCAACTAACCATCAATATCTAATCAATTAGACAAGTCCTTAATATTACTCTTAGTGACCGCTCTCAACTCTTCTGTTTTGAGACTTTTTATGGTTTACGGCATTTTTTAGATGAACGCAAAATTGCTACCAATTGGTATAGGAATCTCTATACAGACACCCTATAAGGCGGATCTGATTAAATGTCAATAGTTGTTTGCCTTTTATGGTAAATTTATATAAATACATTATAAATGCAATGGCTTCAATTACCTTAAATGGTAATACAAGCAAATATTTTAATTAACAATTGAATGGCTTCAATACCAAATATGGCATTGCAAGAGAATAGTTTAATATGAGACTTAAAATTAGATTTACAGTAGAATGACTTCTTTAATAATTTCTTAGATAAATTTTCTAAGTCTTTTTGAATAATGTTTCACAATAAACGTTTATATACTAATTTGTTCGGATTTTATACTTTCTCCCAAGTTTAGCTTAAATCGCCCGGATAAACGCTTTGCATTACCGTAGCCTGGGAGTATTTAGGAGGCGGATTTGCCTTTTGCTTTCCTCTATTGTTTTCTTCATCTTCTCGTCGCCATTTTGCAGCAATCTCTTCTATTCGACGCACGTTATTAAACACCGATCCATTCGAACCTCTACTATCATCACTGTCATCGTACTCATCTTCCATTTCGCGCACCTGGTGGATTCTCTCAATTCGTCCATCACCGGTCACGTCTTTTCTCCAAGATTCGTACAACTCTACATCCTCTGGGTTCATACCGATACGTTTGTATAACTTCTCTCGTCTTTTCAATTCTTCCCGAGTCACGTAATCATTCAAACCCTGCATTTCGACCACTCGGGGTTTGTTCTTGTGTACTCGTTTTCTTCCTAGCTTGATAAGCCAGTAGAAAATGCCAATGGTTGTCATTGCGGTAAAGAATATCTTATACCATGTGTTGAATTTTAATTCTTGAATTTCATCCAAGTTAACCCATTTTTGTTGCTGGGCCAAAACCATCCATATCGGAATTATAAGTAACACTATTAATATCCCGACATCCAGCTCGTGAAGGTGAAAATAGTAGGGATTTGAAACTAATACTACACACAAAAGTTAGTTGGTTATTTCTAAACATTTTTTTAAAGCACGTTAGTCCAATTGTTAAATACTATCTTTTTTGTTAAAATAAAATTTATGATAGGAACATTCAGCTCAGATTTATCGATATTGGGTATGTATAATTTCTTTTGACATTTTTTAAGCTCAATTGTGGCAGCGGAATAGAAGAAAACGTGTCACAGAGACGGTGACTTTCAAGCATAGTGTTCAGCTTAAGTAAGGTATATATTTTTATTTTTATTCTTATGGATAACTTTCAAATGAAGCTACGTCTTTTACTTTTTCATATAATTTCAAATAGTCGTCTTTTTTTTCTTTGAACGGAGTTGGCAAACTCATTCTTCAAGTCTTCATCCCCAATATCTAATAACATCTGTTGAATTACGTTGTTCAAATTCCTAAAAATAGAACGTGTTGAATGGTGTTTTATTAGCTGTCAATTACAAACGAAATGAACTACCAAAACAACTTCCTTTTTTTGTCATGTTTCATATTTTCAAAGCATTTTCCCGCTCTTCTTTAGTCACGTAGATATATTTAGGCTGTTCCTCTAACTCTGCATTGTCTGTTTTTGTCGTTGTCATTAATAATGTTTTCAAAGTAACGACCTTTTGTGGATAAAAACCAGTTCATCATCTACAGCTTTTTCACCTCCGAGAGAAGTATACAGTTGTTGTTGTTGTAAATAAAAGAGATCCTCAGAATTTAAAACTAAACTAAACATCAGGGGCGTATGCAGGAAATGTTTTAGGTAGGTCAGGGCCGACGAATTAGTTTTGAAAGTGAAGGCCACATAAGATATAATATTGGAGGAGGAGGCGCCACCACGGTTGGCACGGACGAGCCAAGAAAATTTTTGAAAATTACACCCTCTAAATTGGCTCAAAACGCACTAAAATTCACGACACTTAATGTAAAGGAGAAGAGACAGATTGTTGTTTCTTTGTTAATTTTTTTTTTGCTTTGAAAAAAAGTGGGGGGCCATTACCCTTACCCACCCTCTGCTTCAAAATCAAACGCCCCCTTGAAACGCATATGCGATGCGCATATTTCTGGGGAATTACCAATGACCAAAGAGTCAAGTGTGGGTTGATTCTGAGAAGGTTGAAGGTTTTCTAGAGCTACCCTGAATAGAAAAGTCCATTCTCATTCATGAATTTCAGCCTATGAGCAACTAGACTTCCAACATAAAAATATTTGCCTAGGGACTAAAGTTTAGTCTGAAAAAATTCCCCATACAGCAACCATCATTTAGTCATGCTCACGCTAGACTAGCTCATTAGATGTACATCTCTGTACAGTTTCTCAAATTTTGCAAAAATGGTTGCCATAGAAAAGAAAGACTAGCATGCTAAACATTGTGCAGAAAAGTAAACAATCCAATGTTTTTTTACATTCTAGTTTCGTTTTTAGGATATAGAAGGGGATAAGGGGAGGAAACTCCTGGAAAATACAAGCAAAAAGCAAATTTTTAATCTTCATATACGTTTTGGTGCTATTTTAGAATAGGGCAAATCTGTTGGACGGAAATCGATAGAACAATGTGTCATAAAAAGTGATCCCCAAACAATTGTCCAAAAATTGTTTGGTTTGGTCAAAGTAGCCACGAAACACTTCCCATTAACTCACACTATGGTTATTTTTTTCAATCTGCTCCCTAGAAGCAAAATGTCCATCTGTTAGACGGAATCGATAGATTTTAGAGTCCAAGACCTTTGCATAACTTTTCTTATTCTATCGAAATAAATAACTTTGCATGAAAAAACTTACTAACAAGAACTTTTAACAAGATATATATCTTATAGAACTATCGCAAAAAATACATTTTACATTTCAGAATATTATTTTGAAATTTAGGCATGATATCTCAGAAGGCACTGAAACTGTTGGACAGAACTGTTTGACGGAAAAAATGCGACTAAAATTCACACTTTATAGTAAAACAAGTTTGAATTGAAATTCCTACTCAGTATGATCCCACGGTTTCAAGAATGTCTATTAGAAACATGTTTAATTTTTAGCTTTGTTGATATTGCATTTAATAAATTATTTTCCGGCCAACAGATTTTCTGAAAGCGCTTAATTGGATAGTTATGAGTGCAAGCATCTTCTTAGGTTGGATTCTTTGACTAAAATAAACTCGTAATAGTAAAAGGTAATAAACTTTTCGAAAATAAGCGACCCTTAACGTCTGCTTAGCCTATTAGATTTTCCGTCCAACAGATTTTAGAAGGGAGAACTAAATGAACTTTCCTAAGATAGTTATTGGTAAAAGCATTCATCGTGGTACCACTGAGAGCATATTGGACATTCAATCCATTCTTCGCCCTCGACATATGTTTTCTCACAGTGGTTGCAAACGTTCTCGTCAGTAATGTCCATAGCTTTATGGCCACACTGGATTCCTTATTTGCGTGTGAAGAATGGGTCCAGTTACTCGCTAAAGTAAAATAACTCGTTGATAAATGTGTTTCCTTGTTTAACACACGTGATCTTGTGTATCTTTAGGGTCGTTGGTATTGGCAGAGCGGTAGCGACTTCTTGTGGTTCTTCCAAAACATCTTCTTTTTTGAGATAAAGACAATCTACGTTGCTGATTGTATCAACATACTGGGCAAATTCTACCGGGGAATTTATGACAATTGAGTTCGACATGACCTTTCTGTGAACTAAATTTTTTATGGTGCCACCGATCCCGTCCATGGGTCCTTTCCCATGGTGGGCTTCATTGTAATGTCATTCCAAGTTGACATCCTTTTGGAAATATAAAACCAAGTTGAACACATATCTTGAGCGGAATTGTGCTGCGCATTCATCGCTAACGATGTGAACTTTAGCGATTGTGCGATTAAGCTTGTCTTTCTAATGATCAATCACCATGTTGACGCAAGACATAGAAGCCACTCGAGACTTGTCGTTTTCCTTGGTGGTTACCGTCATCGGGAGCTTCTGCAATGCTCCATCCTCAATGTAGTAGGCGCAGGCAGTAAAGTGGCTGAAACTTTTATTGCCAAAATAGGCGCTTTGGATCTCGTTTTGTTGTTGGCACTTATAATTTTCGCTATAATCTAAGTGGATCAAAATTTCATTTTCATCAAGATCGTTCGTGATCCGACTTATTTCGGAAAATTGTCTGCGTTTTGTGTGAATGTGCACTTTAATCAATTCCACGGTTGATTGTCATAAGGCTAGTTCTTCTTTGATTGGAATTTGTATTTTGATTTTGGTCAGGTAGCCATCTGACCCTTTTTTCCATTCGTAGTAACTACATGAAGTTTCGCCATCGGATTCACTACCCAATCCATCACTCTCCGATCCATCACTCTCAGATTCATCACTCTCGCGGCTTTCAACGACAAAATATTCGTAGATCAGTCCATGATTTTTACATTTCTCACATTGACTCATCATACAGCTCTTGGCGTCTGATGAACAGGAGTATTCCTCCACGATGGCATGAAGGTTGAAGGGATCGATTTCTTTTTGCAAGCTTGGTCCAATCCTTTAGATAACAGAACGACATTTTCGCATACTTCACAATGTACGAAATTTCAGGGCGATCCAGAGCATTTTCCTAAAGTGAGTGAAAAAGGAGTTTACCATTACACTAAAAATTATTATCCCATTTTTTTCCCACCGAAGCACCACTTTTGAAACATAACACAGAAAGTACTAAC
>JAUBWS010061866.1:0-15375 GCA_032270445.1 Darlingtonia californica | reverse complement strand
CGAGGATTAATTTTCGCGAATTCCCCATTTAGAAATATTTCGCGAGGATTTAATTTCGCGAATTTGGGCAAAATTCGAGAAAATCGCGAAAATTTCTCCTCGCGAAAATTTGTACACTTAAGGTACCACCCGAATTTAAAGTGGCACAAGTTATACCCTCCATAAAAAAGGCAACACCAACAACCATAGCAACTTTAGACCAATCTCCATATTACCAATTATATCAAAGATTTTGGAGAAAGCAGTTCATAATCAATTGATTGAGTACCTTCAACAAAACAGTTTGATATCCGAGAACCAATTTGGTTACCGTTCTAAACGCTCTACCGAACTTGCAACTTCTCTTCTTGCCGACACAATACGTAAAGAAGCTGACCATGGGTTACTTACTGGAGCAGTATTCTTAGACCTTTCTAAAGCGTTTGACACATTGGGGCACGGTCGACTTCTGGAGAAACTCAAGTCATACAGAATCAAAGGCTTAAATCATCAATGGTTTACTGACTATCTTTTTCAGAGATATCAGGTAGTACAACTGGGGCAAGAGCTATCGGATCCTTGCCCATTGGTATTTGGTGTTCCCCAAGGATCTATCTTGGGACCAACATTAATTCTACTTTTTTTCAATGACTTTGAGGATCTTGCCTGTCGTGTTATACAATTTGCAGATGACACAGTAATTTATACATCTTCCTTAAACAAAGATCCTATCTTAATAAAGGAAAACTGAAAGCATGTTATTCGGTACATCGAAACGTATCGCAAATGTACCCCCAGAATCTAGGGACTTGAAACTTCTATGTAATGAAATTCCTATCACTAGCACAACATCCTATACCTACCCTTGGTACTGTTTTCGACCAGCATCTTGCTCTAAATACGGATTTTGACAGCAAATATAAACGAGCTTCTAAGAAACTGGGCGTTTTGAAAAAGTTAATGGCTTTTTTGACATTGGATGCTGCAAGTTTTCTTTACACTGCTGTTATATTTTCAGCTCTCAAGTATAATTGTTTTGTAGACTTGAACATTACTCAGACGCAACAAATAAAGTAATACTCGATAGAACGGTGAGCTGATATGATTTTGAGAACTAAGACCACTCCTATAATGAATGTGTTTAAAGAACAAGAAGTACTGTTTGTGCGAAAGTGTTTGGACAATAGACAAAGAGCTAATACGAGAAATAATAATATCACAATTAATCTTCCTTAAGTTAAACTTGAGCTGGCTAAAGGAAGTTTTTATTTTATGGGGGCAAAACTATATAATTTGCTACCCAAGAACATGAGCAAGTAAAAGTAGTGTTTAAGTAGTCCATCGTTCATCCCATCTATCTAACTTCCTCTTATGACACTTAAAACACATTTTTACCTGCTCTTATTCTTTTTATTGTTTTTAACTGTTGATATAATAAATGTTTATTTCTCTGTTTCATATAGTTTATAAAGGACACAAGTTTATAGCAGATTTATAATCTGAAATGTATACTTTAAAGGAAGATACTTTCGCTGGAAGAAAGTTTCGCGGTTTCGTGTTTTTGGCCCCTTTAGCGAATATTTTTTTCGCGAAATTTTTCAAAATGTCTCATCCGCGAAAGTTTTTTCCCGCGAAATTTTAGAAAACAAAATTGATGAAAAAATGTCCCTGAAATTATTATATTGACGATTAAAAAGAAGAAAAATGTAATTTATAACCAAAAAATGTTCTCAATTTCTGTTTCCCGCGAAAGTTTTTTGCCGCGAATTATTTGAAAATGGGTCATCCCCGAACGTTTTTCCGCGAAATGCAAAAACTTCGCGAATGGGCCGATCCATGAAACTTTCTTCCAGCGAAAGTTTCTTCCTTTAAAGTATATCCTTTTTAAATATTCATAATAATAAAAGTTTCGTATTAACGAAGACCACATAAGAGGAGATTGAATTCACTCTCACGGGTGAGGGAACTCAGCCCCAACCAGTAACCCGCCAGCAAAGAGACTAAGGAACTCGCAAGTGTCTCTGGTTCGACCCTAAACAGAACTGATGACTTCAAATGACAACACCCTCGAAAAACCCAATGGCTCTAGGAACATGTCCACAAAAAATCACGCATGCCACACTATAAAAAACAAAAAACCTAGGATCAAGCCCTCAAAAAAGAAACCCTTGCCACACAGAGGCACTATCATCAATTGTTATCACCAGCTTCCACCGTCAGTCTCCCCATCAACACTTCAGCATTTTGCCATCTGGCCCAATAACTATCAATCACAATTGGCATAAAGCCCTCACTTCCTCGGTCCGCCAAGAAACATGAAATCATTAGCGGGAGTGTTGTCGCTCACGACTTTTGTCAAAATCTCGGGTTATCCCGGTAAAGAGTTTTACCTCTCCGGTGAGTTATACCGCGCTGGAGTTACACCGTCCCAGTCACCCTGGAGAGCCCAAATTGTTGTAGCTCATATCCCAATAACTCACACTGCAGAAAACGTCTATGTGTTGACTTTTCGCAAATTATAAATATCTACACAGATCCGGGTGCGTATCCCCTACCAAGGATTGAGGAAATGGTCAACCAAATAGCAGAGTATTCCGTATTTTCTACGTTCGATCTCAAGAGAGCGTACCATCAAGTCAGGATCAGCCCTGAATACAGGATGTATACTGCTTTCGAGGCTAATGGCATTTCCATATATGGACAATGTTATAGTCTGCGGAGTTGACCAAAAGATCACGATGAGAATTTGGCCAAATTTCGGTCTGCAACAAAGAAATATAACCTGACTCAATGAAAATAAAACGGTAGTATCAGTTCCAGAGATTAACATTCTGGGGACATTATGTGAGCCACTCTCTTATCAAACCAGACCCTGACAGATTACAAGCACTAATGGAATTACCGCCTCCTCAGAGCCCAAAGAGTTTACAACGTACCATTGGACTTTTTGGTTATTACAGTAAATGGATCCACAAGTTTTCGGACAAAATCAAACCAACCCAAACCCGATGGTAAAGTATTTCCTGTTGAAGGAGAGGCATTGGCTGCATTTTAAAAATCGAAGAAAGAGCTAGGAGACGTAGCACTTCAAAATATCGATGAAGATGAGCCATTCGTAGTGGAGTGTGATAAATCAGAAGTAGAAATCTCTGCCACATTGAATCACAATGGAAGGCCAGTTGCATTTATGTCGAGGAAATTCTAACCACACGAACTTCACTATCCATCTGTTGAAAAAGAAGCAACAGCAATTGTCGAGTCTGTACGAAAATGGGAACATTTATGACGTTGCAAACCTTTCACGCTCATTACCCATCAACGTTCATGTTTGACGATCGGAAGAAAACTAAAATTGTTAAATTTATGAATTCTCTTTAATGTTAAATTACTCTTTTGTATGTGTGATAAGCAATTGGCGAGGGTTTAAGCGGTCATTTACTAACCATATATAGTTATTATCTTCATTAGTGTTAATTCCCTTGAGAAATTATTGTAGAAGTTATATAAATGGTAGTTGATACGAAAAATTTTACAGTCATCAGTTCAAGTAATGAGAGATATGATGTACTATTAATGCAATACTAGATATGAGAAGAACGTTTTTGGATTTAAGTAAAAGCATTCTAGTATGATAATATAACTTACTGATAATAAAACAAGACGAAGTCTAACCTCAACGAAGTTGAGAAAAATAAAGATTTAGTTTGAAAATCTTTAATAATAACTTTCATAACATACGACGACAATAAAACTCTCAACTGGCGTCTTGGGCTAGAATCATTGTCATATTCGGTGCAATACCGACCAGGCCCAGAGAACATAGCAGCAGATAGCTTATGTCGTTCGAACTGTGCAGCACTCTTCATCAATTATAGCTTGCAGGATATCCATGCAGGTCTTTGCCATGCTTGAGTCACAAGGCTTTTACATTATGTCAGTTCCAAGAATTTACCTTACTCTTTCGATGAGATTAGAAGAGTTTGTAAAACATGTCAAGTGTGCTGAAATAGAACCACAATTCCATAAGAAATATGATGGTATCAAAGCTACACAACCGATGGAAATAACTAGTATTAATTTTAAAGGCCCCCTCCAAAGTTTGACTCGAAACAAGTACATGGTTATTTTCATCGATGAGTATTCTCGCTTTCCGTTCGCTTTTCCATGTTCGAATATGGAGACATCGACCATCCTAAAATGCCTAGATTCGCTATTCACACTGTGTGGCACTGCTGGTTATGTTCATTCAGATCGAAGTCTCTCTCTTATGTCCGACCAGCTATGTACGCATCTCTTAAACAGGGCTATAGTGAGTAGTCATTCAGCAGCATACAATCCACGGGGAAATGGTCAAGTTGAGCGGTATGTGCAAACCATGTGGAAGTCAATGCTTCTATCGCTGAAAACGCATAACTTACCTACATCAGAATGGGAACGAGTCATGCCAGAACCGCTGCATTCAATACGAACCCCCATCAACACAACAACTAACGAGACCACTCATCAACGCTTGATAATTCAGCTCCTCAAGAAGATCAGTGTGTGGTACTTCACCAACATGACTCAGACCAGGGAAGTCAGTTTTCGTCCGCAAATTCTTTTGGCGAAGTAAGACAGATCCACTGGTTGAAAATGTAGAGCTTATCTACACCAATCCATTGTACGCATTTAACAAGTATAGTGACGGTAGAGAAGTCAGTGTATCACTACGTGACTTAGCTCCTTATCCAGAATCCCCAGAACCTGAAGCTTAAGTTGCACCTTAGCACAAAATTGATGGAACCAGCGATGAGCCATCTTTAGAGAAAGTGATTGCACCAGTTGCACGACTGCCATTATTTCGTTTTATTAGGGACTTTATTTTTACTTTATACTCGTTTTAGGCTAGTACAACTATGGCTTTTTAAAGCCTTATGTCTGAAAGGTCGTCTCATCACAATGTGCAGTTATTGTTCCAAAACCAGATAGAGGCTTGCGCATCACCTTGGATGCTAGAAACGTAAACAAGACAATACAAACTACAAATTCACCAGAGAGAGTACTCTTGAGGGTGGAAAAACCCGAGATACTACTGTAATTAATGAATCTTTTAGCCATATGGGAGAAAAAGAAGAAGTCTAAACGTCATAAGAAACGTTCTAAGTCGAAAAAGAGAAAGAACGAGTCTTGACCAGCGAGTCTTCAAACTCCTCTGTGTATGAGTCTTCAGATGGTGGGGAAGGGGAACGACCCCCACCAGCAAAACGGTTTAAAATTGTATTGGAGGAGGATAAATCCAAATACAAGCTGCATCGCTCATTGGCTTCATCTATAAATGAACAATTTGAGATTTATGTGCCAGATAAGGAATTGAAAACTAACATTCTTGTGGATAATCCGGTTCCCACAAACTTAGGTCCGGTGAAAAAACTAGACGATTTCGCAAGAAGTGTCTTGAAAGACGCTAAGCACAGCAAGACTGCTAATGAGATCATTCATGTTAATGTGTTGGAAAAGATCCAATCTAAAAATAGAGACATTATGGGCCCACTATCACGTACCTTGGACATGTTGGAAAAAGCCACTGAGTCGAAGGAATGTAATGTCACAGTACCAATGAATCAACTGAAAGAGTTTTTAGAGCAAACAACTATCCTGGTAGGCCAGAGCAGCAACACAGTTTCATACCAACGTAGGTAAAATATGTTAGACGGTATAATGGGCTCGTCATCCAAAGCCTACAAAAGTCTTAAAGAGAAAGCTGAGCTTTTGCAAAAGCATGACAAAAACTTGTTTGGGAAAAAATTTCGAATACATATAGTGGAACTAACGAAATCAAAAATGACTACAATTGAAACTCTTGCTAGTCACAAGGGTAAGAAGAAACCCTTTTCAAATGCCTCACAGCAGCAATATCAACAAGGAGTGCTGTGGGGCGAACAATCTCCCTCGCAAAGAATGTTCCATTCGACCATCAAAACAAACAAAGATGGCAGCCAAGTCACGCAAAGTATCGATATACGCAGAACCAGGGCCAGAATGGAAACAACTAGCAAAGAAGTGGGAAGTTCGGTAAGTGTAACTGTAAACAACCAAAAACCCTTTCTCAAGGTTGTCTTGGATTCTGTTCTAGTCCAGGAGAACAATCTCAAACTAGTACATCCACAGATAAAAAAACGTATTCTTACAAAAAAAGATAAAACAAATCTTCCTCTAGCAGGAACACTAAAGCATTTTCAGAGAGCTTGGGGATCAATAACAAGAGATCCAGAAATATTATCCTTAGTAAAAGGGTACAAAATGCCCCTCTTATCCAAACCAGTTCAAAAATCTCTTCCCAAAATCCCTCAAATGAGCAAAGAACAAAAACAACTAGTAAACATAGAAATTTAAGAAATGTTGAGGATGTGCAATTTGTCAAACCGAACTCACCAAAGGAGAGTTCTTAAGCAACCTATTCTTGGTGGAGAAAAAGGAAGAAGGTCAGCGTCCAGTGATAAATTTGAAACATCTGAATCAATTTGTGCCTTACGAGCACCTCAAGATGGATGGTTCACACTCACTAAGATTCATGTTAAAGAAGAAGGATTACATGTGCAAACTAGACCTCAAGGATGCCTACTTTTGCCTTCCTCTCCAATAAGAATCGCAGAAATATGTTTGATTTCAATGGGAGGGAAATCTCTACCAGTTCACATGTCTCTGTTTCGGATTGGGACCAGCCCCTCAAATTTTTACAAAGCTCTTAAAAATAGCAATGGCGGTTCTACGGAGACTGAACATAGTTGTGATAATTTACATAGACGACATGCTGATTATAGGCAGGACTTGGGAAGAGGCAGCAAAGGCGAGGGATACAGTCATATTTCTACGTCAGAATCTAGGATTTCTACTAAATTTAAAGAAATCAGTGCTTTCCCCTTGTCAGGAAATAGTGTTCTTAGGGCTTACAATCAACTCTGTTACTCTAACCCTGTCACTCCCAGGGGACAAGGTCAACAAAATTCAGGAGAGTTGCAAGGAAATGAACAGGAAAGAACAAAACTTCTAGGTCTACAATTCAACTGCGAAACCTACAATCACTTCAGATTCAGGGCCTAAAATTGAAAAGATCTTTTCAGAGCATTGTGAAACTGAATCCCTTAGCCAAACAGGAAGTGAGTTGATGGATCACGAATCTCATATTGTTCAATAGGAAAGCACTGATTCAAAATTGCACAAATCAAGCTCTTATTCAGATGCCTTTAGGAAGGGATGGGGCAATGTGCAGGGGGAGTACGTACAGGTGGCCCTTGGTCAAGGCGGAGCAGGAGTTGCATATTAATGCGTTTAAACTGCTAGCAGTGAAATTTGCCTTACAAACTTTCACAAGAATGACCCACATAACTTCCATACATTTTCAAATAGACAACAAGACAGCGCTTTCTTATCTTCTGAAGATGGGAGTGACTGTCAGTCTAACAATGATAAATCTTTCAAAAGAGATCTGGGAGATACTATTGGAAAAGAACATAACTGTTACAGCGGAATAACTTCCCATTGCATTTAATCAGATAGCGGATTGGGAATCTCGAAACAACACAGATTCGTCAGATTGGAAACTGGTGCCCTCTCATCTTAAGTTGTCACTTTGGACACCAAAGCATAGATCTATATGGATCACGACTGTGTCATCAATTGGACAACTATCTGTCGTGGAAGCCAGATCCTCAAAGCAAAGGGGTGGATGCATTACAACAACGTTGGTCAACTCACATAGGGCATACCCTGTACGCATTCCCTCCTTTCTCCCTGATACCAAGAGTATTAAACAAAATTGTCCAAGATCAGGCTCACACAGTGATATTAATTTCACCAATTTGGCAGACCCAGTCGTGGTACCCAGGCCTTCTACAATTGTTAATAGCAAACCTTGTCATTCTTCCTCAATCTCCAGTGCTTCTAACAAATTCACTAGGGGGAAAGGTACCCACTAGAAGAGAACCAGACTCTAAGGTTAGCGGCTTGGAAGATTTTCGGAAACCCCCTGTTGATTCAAGCTGCTACGCTTATCAGCAGTGCAAGAAGACCAGGCTCAAACACTCATTGTGAAGCGTCCTGGAGTAAATGGTCTAGCTGGTGTTCTTCAAAACAAATTGGTCCAGTTCGATGTGAAATAAACCATGTTCTAGATTTGTTAGCAAAGCTTTTTTATAAAGGTTATGAGTATAGGACAATAAATCCATACGGATCAGCTATTTCGGCATACCATAGTGAAATTGAAGGCAAACCAGTTTGTCAACACACTAAAGTCAGTTCTCTTTTAAAAGGTGCCTTTGTTAAGAATCCTCGACAACCCAGATATGCTTTTACATGGGATGTTCAAATTGTTTTAAGTTTTATCAAAACAAATTGGACTGAATCAAAAGACCTCTCATACAAAGATCTTACGTATAAATTAGTAATGCTATCAGCTTTAACGTCAGCCTCCAGAGAATGTACCATTCACTGTTTAGATTTAAGATTTATGGCCAAACATGCTCATTTCATTGAATTTCGCTTTGGAAAACTGCATAAGGGATGGAAAAGGAATAAGAATTCCCTACAGTTAGATATTATGAATATAAGCAGTATAAGGACTTGTGTTGTGTCAACACTTAATACATGCATCAGTAGATCTCAAGAGTGGCGTGGGATAACACGACACAATTACTCTTAAGTCATGTAAATCCACATAAAGAGGCAGCGCTGCAAATAACGGCCGGTGACCGGTAATTACCGGCCATTTATTCTGTTCTACCAGCCATTCTAATTTTTATTTAACGGTAAAAAATTCTTCTGTAGTCAACAAACATCATTCATTTAATGTTTATTTCTTAAAAGATGCGTTTTCCAGCGTTCTGGAGACCTTAAAATCAAAAATTTTCCCCAACATCTGCCACTAACCAATACCGGCCAACTGAAAAACTCCCACTTGCAGCACTGAAGAGGCAGCTAGATGTACTATCTCAAGGTGGATCAAAGATATCATATCTTTTCTAGATCTGCAGCATCTACCGGGGCAAGACTGTCAGGAGACTCTATTTCTGAGATTCTTAATATGGGGTCTTAGTCTAACGAGAACGTTTGACAAATATTTTATAAGCCAGTAATTACACCAGAGGAATCTTTCCAAGGTAAATTGATGCACAGGACTAAGGAGCTTTAAACATCAAATTCTCATCTTATGGAAGGTCTTTGAGCTCAGCACGTGAGTTGCTTGCAGTTGAAAAGGTTTTATATTCTTTTGGTTGGATAATATCAGGAGAATCTGCCCAGATAAACATCGACAATCAAAGTACATGTCGCATTCTTTCTGTTGGAAGCTCAAAAGAGCACTTGCAAAAAATCGCCTTAAAAGTTTTTGACCATTGTTTAAACCATGACATTACTTTGATTCCTCACTGGATACCGAGAAACGAGAACGTAGTATCAATGATACTAATGATTGGTCTATAGACAATAAAACTTTTAATTACATTAACAAAAAGTTCGGTCCATTAACTTTCGATCGTTTCGCAGACAACAACAACAAAAAACTTTTCTGATTTAATTCAAAATTTTATTGTCCTGGGACGTCCAGTGTGAACGCTTTTACAACTGAATGGAGAAAATAATTGGCTTTGACCGCCTGCCTGTGTCAAAAATAGGTTCTGCCATCAAACACTGGAAACTTTGTAAAGCTCGTGGAATTTTGTTTGTGCCTGTCAGGCTTTCTTCATATTATTGGCCATTGATTTTTCCAAATGGTGCAACTTTTGTAAAGGATTTTGTGGTGGTGAAGCCGTTTTTCGTATCGAACGTTGAAAACTCAAGTTTTTTCTCCATGGCATTAAAAATAGACTTTTCATAATTTATCATGTTATGTTTTGATATATCATTTGAGTAATTTTAGAACGGTCCAATTTTTATGCCGTTTTTGTTATCGTTGTGTTTTGACGAATTTTAGGCTTTCTAATGTTCTTGAACAAAAGTCTTTTGTATAAAACAATAGAACTCACGAAATTCGCGCAAATTTATTCCCGCGAACATTAATTCCCTATAGGTATCATCATCTTTTCGCAAATAATGTGCACAACACTGAATAGGAAGCAAGGAAAGCCCCAAGGTGGCTACAAAGAAAATTCCCGAGGTGTCTATAGGGAAAAACCAGAGGCGGCTAGAAGGAAAAGCCCAAAGGTGGTGGAGAGAAAAAGCCCATAGGTGGCTAGAGGGAAAATCGCAGAGGTGGCTAGAAGGACCAAGAGATTTGTTACCGGTTGGTAAGAGTATCTTCTCTATAATCTTAATTCAATTCTCTATGTTTTTTCCTTATGACATCAGGAACACAACTTAACATCAGGGAGCCTAGGAGGATAACCAATTTTTGGTTGAACTCTAAATCGAATGCCAATGAATTGAACGACCTTACCTCATCACTCAACGAAGTTATAAATGCAGCATTTGCTAATTCTACTTCTCAGAAATACGCAAGAGGATGGCAGAAATGGCTAGATTGGTCGCAAAGCAAGCAAGATGTGTATGTATTCCCGCGGATCCTTTCCACGTAGCCTTATATTTGAAGTTCGTTTTACGATCAAACGGGAAAAAAGGGAAGTCTCTCATATGCATTCTATGGTATTGGATGGGGTCATATTATATCTGGTTTATCCCCACCAACTTCTCATCCTTTTGTTGAAGTTGTGTTCGAAGGATGTCAAAGATATAGTGCCCCAACAAAGAAAAAAGACCCAATAACTCCAGAAATGGTCAAAAGTTTAGTAGATTTTTATGGCGGTGACAACATTAAGCACCAAAGATTTTTAGTGATACGCCTTTTTGGTTTCACAAGCTTCATGAGAATTGACGAACTGCTTTCATTACAACTACACAACGTTAAGGATAAGGTGACACATCTAGAACTTTTTATTGAAGGTTCAAAAACTGAACAGTTACGTGAAGGCAACATTATTTTCATATCTAGATAAGACTCTCAATACTGCCTGATAAAGATTTTTGAGCAATTTTTAGCATCTTCAAACCGCGATAGTACTAGCAACCTAGACGCCTATTTTATTCCAAGAATTTTTAGATTAAAGAGAGGTTAAAGAGTATCAAAGACCGATGGCATATACTAAACCAGAGCGAGCGAAATATTCAAAGAGCACGTCACACCACTCAATATTAAGTTCATAGTCTATCAGGTGGTGCGTCTGGAGCTGCCCAGAACGGTATTTCTGATAGGCTTATTTCCAGGCATGGTCGATGTCGACCGAGCGCGGCAGAGATGGTCACATTCTAGACTCTGTAAAAGACAGAAAAAGAGTTTCCCAATGGGATTTTGAGTATTTTTTTGCAACTTCGAACACTGTTACTTTTGTCAATCTTTTTTGCCCTCAGTTGAATACGGCCAACACCATTTATGCTGTGACATAACGTGTTTTTCTGTTTGTGTATTCCCTTTCTATAGTATGATTAGTCAGGAACTGAAGGTACTATGAACGTAAAAAGCCATCAGATGGATGAAGAGAAAAGCGCAGCTTGGGAAAAGAATCTCTATGGGGCAGTGTGCAGAAATGGAAAATGTGCATGTTCAGACACATTGCAGTTAAAGATAAGAAAAAAGAGTCAAAAACAAGTTGGTAACCTCACAGGAGGAAGAAACCTTGATAACACGATATTTAATCATGTCAAGACAGCGAGAATAATTACGGTTTCGAACACATCTTTAAAAAATATGAGTTTTTAGTAATCCAAAGTGATTTCATTGTTCAAAAACTTCCATTACGCCAAAGGCAAAATCCATTTTTGTGCAGTTTTAAACTACAATTTAATAATGTTTCTTTCTCCAGTTAAGACGTAGTGATTTTATATTAATTCTTTAGAATTGGTGCTTAAAGTAGTATAGGAAATTAAAAGTAACGCCAAAAGTAATGTAGAGGATGGGATGGCGGTGGTAAACCAAGTGCAAATGAAAGACCTGCAGATTTGCAAAGATGCAAGGAATAATAGAGCTTGGTGCTCAAATAGGGCATCCAAATAGGGCATTACACAAACAAAAGCTAACATGTTTAGTTTAGTGCTTTGGATATACAGGTTAAAAATTTACACATTACAGTCCGGAGGTAGTGAGGAATAATCCTACACTTTAAGGGGGGGGGGGTAATTCTGCTAGGCCTTTTCAAGTGATTTCAAATATAGTAATCTCAAATATTTTGGTCCCATAAGCTAACTCTGGCAGATGCAGATTCAGCAAGTGGTCCTACGGGATCAACAACCTTTTTGTAAATCACCTTAACCCTATTATACCCAGCAAGGGGTAGGCTTTTATTGCCCTCTGCCTAAATTCAATAACTCAAAAAATACTTATGCTATGAATTTGAAATTTTTCAGCAATTTTATTAGACCCATTTTCTGAAGATTTGAAGTAATTATCTTAAATACGTCATTAATTATGCATAACTATGTAACACAAGGTGTCAATTTACAACCTTTCTCCAATACAAAATGGTCAGAACTTCAAATTTTGATATTAACTTAAAACTGTCATTGATTGTTCAATTCATTTAAAGAATCATGCCAAATGTAAAAAAATATTTTGATGACGTCACCATTTCAAAATGACGGTGGGGCCAAGTTGTGGCGAATTTGGCGCCCTGTAGTGCCTGGAGACTTGATTTTTATGAAAATCTGATGACGTACTTATGAAAGGTCTTTCTTTTGACTTTCAGAAAATCAAAACAGAATTGAAAAAATAGCAATTTGTTTTGGGGATGCTCTATAAGGAAGGGTACCTTTTTATAAAAATCGACATTTGTGATGACGTCATCAGGTGACCATGGCAACCATTGTTTATTCAGCATGATTTTTTTATTTGTCTTATTGATGGTTATGGTCGCGGGCAAAATAATTACTTTTACAAATGGATAACAGGGAAAAGGCAATTTTCAAAAATGAAGGAACAAAATGCAGAAAAGCAAATCACTGCAATCTTTCAGTTATGACTTCGTTGTAAATAATAGATAAAAAGTGGACACGTAAAAACGAATGTGCACGAGAAAGAGCTGCTTAATGAATGTAGAGGACGACCAGGAGGATTGACATTTATGGTCAATAGACAAACTTCCTTATTACATAAAAATATATTTACATTTTTCATAACCACTTGTTCAAGGTCAAATTTCTGTTAATCGAAATAGTTCTCTGAATTTTTCGGTTAATCAAAATAGTTCTCTGAATTTGAATTTCCTCAAGTACATAAAATCATTAAAATTTTTACTACTACTACTACTGACTTCAAAACTACTTAAAGCGGAGAAGTCAATGTAAGAGAAATTTTCTCAAGGTCAAAACTTTTTATAGATTAACTTTCGCGAATTGACACTTCGAAAATTTTCGCCTGGATTAATTTTTGCGAATTACTAACCTCAAAATAATTTCACAACAGTATCTATTGCAATTTTTGTTCGATAGAGACAAAAAAACATGTCAAATTCAAAAATTTGGGCGTAACTTTTTTTCTCTCGCATTGTTTTCTCCAATTAAAGTGTGCTGATAATTTTGAATTGGATAAAATTATTGAAAATAGATGATGAATAAAAAAAAAACAGACATCGCAAAAGTTGTGAATGCTTCTGTGAATAGAGTATCAATTTACTTTAAAATCTCTACCCACTAGTGCAAAAATTTTTATTCAAATTGTAGGCGACACTTTATTTTAAGTTGGTTCAATATTTTAAAATTTAGCAAATACTTCTTCACTCTCACATGTACTTATTAATATCGTAATAGTAGACAAATTCACTGTTCTAATGTGATGTAACGTTTCATTGCGGATCCAGATCTTACTTCTACATCTTACTTCATCTTTGTGTCGTTCCCAAAACATTTCCACCTTGTCCAATCCATTTTTTGCAAGCTGAAAAGTTGAAAATCTATATAGCTGCAAAACTAATCATTAACGATGCATATTTCGAATACAGTAATGGAAAATACCTATGCAAAGACAAACTTTCAGTTTTACAATAAATTGTTAGCATCAACAAGTTTATTCCTATTTATATTGAATTCGAATTGTATATAACGTTTCCACCAAAAAGAACCTCATTCCTGAATCTCATGGACATGATTTGTATTGCTGAGTTGAATTAATTTGACTTACTTTTCACTTTCGCAGAAAAGCTGCAAATATAAGTTGATAATCAAGCAACCTCCATTGTCAATGCGACATAAATTTAGACAGTATCAAAAATTGATGAAATTATTTTTCAAGATGTTTTAGGTATGGCTACTTTGTGGACGATTTTGGACGATCGTCGCAAAAATTAAATTAAATAAATCAAAAGAATTCTAATTAAACTTAACTTTTTAGATAATACTCCATTTTCAATATAAATACTATGCAGCATTACAAACTAAGTGGGACATGTGTTTGACATACTTTATCCAGGAATCTTAAGAATTCAAAATGGATTGGTTTGAACATGAGAAGCATGAGAAAATTTAACTGATTGAATAATGAGGTGTAATGCATTTTAAGTCCTTCCTTTCCAGATCTCCCTAGCTCTTTCTAGGATTTTATAGCACCTGTCACATCACACACTTAAAAAACCCTCATAAAAGATCACTTAAAAAAGTGCCATTGCAAGATCCTGCAAAATGTTGAGTTTGCTTCTTGTTTTTCAGGGTCCCTTGTTTTCATCAGTGCATGCTTACTTATTTCATATTAGGGAGGAGTACTCAATCCATGGACCATACGAGTATGTGCCGCTCGTAAGGATAAAATTTTCACCCTTCAAAGTCTCAATAAAATAATTGAATATCCCATAATCAATGACAAGTACAATTGTCCTATATTAAAATCAAAGCTTATTTTCCTATTTCACAAAAAGGCAAAATGTATGTAGCAGTAACTTGTTTCAGCTGATGAAAATGATTGAACAGCTTGATGGTAAAAGTTAAACTTGAACTCGAGGAAAGTAAGACAAAACAAAACTTACAATGTTTTAATGGTTCTGGCTCTTTATACCAATATTCAAAATTGTCTCTAGCTCTTTCATTTGCATTTGTTTTCAGGAAAAGCTTTGAAGGCTCCTTTTTGACAGTATTGGAACCAGGTAAATGCCCATTCAGTTCCTCAAAAAGCATTTCTGTAAATGATTTGGTACCTATATGCTTCATGACTCCATCAACTCGATGGTGAGGGGTTATTGTCAATTCTTCACCTTAAAGTAACAGCAGCAAAAAGATAAATCTTGGCTAACACATATAGCTTGCCTAGCACAGCAATAGTCAAACTGCTCAGTCAAAGGATGCTATTAGTAGGGTTGTTTAACAAGCTGAGAGTTACCTTATTCGGATTAATTTTAGCGCGGATTAAATTTGGCGCAATTGGCGCAAAATGGCAAAAATCGCCAAATT
>JAUBWS010061854.1:0-27011 GCA_032270445.1 Darlingtonia californica | reverse complement strand
ATGTGTGCCAAATTTTGACCAAAATACCGCTATCTACTTGGCAGCCTAATTAACTTAATTAAACGAAAACAGCTTTCAAAAGGCATAAATGGAGGTTTCTTTTAGAAAAGAATACTTTGCATTGTATTTCAAACGATTTTAGTCTGCTGAAGATTGTCACCCATACGGGTGCACATGAACTTGAAGTACCTTGTTATTTTCTTTTATATCCTTCATAAGAGGTTTCTTTTAGATACCAAACTTATCTATTGTCAAATATTGAGAAACACCTTGACAAACTTTTTCAAAAGATAAGTGTTAAAAGTCACGTTTAACTGGTTTGAAAATTGATATTTTTTTACAAGGTTCCGGCAGGACAATCAGTTCGTGTCTACTGTTTGACAGGTGTTACGCCGTATATTTCGGTTTATTAACCTCGCTAATGCCATATCGAAAAAACAACTCACCATGAAGACGTTGCTTTGCAGTCTTTTCAATCTCCTCGCGAACTTTCTTTGAGGCATATGGTTTCTTATGGGCGGGTACGTTGATCTCGCTCATGATGTCATCGCGAAGCGAACGGACGGATGATTCGAAAGCACGGATAGTTTTCTGCTGTTTATACAATTCGACAACCAAATTCAACAAGTTGTCAACACCTAAGACGTCAAAAATTAGAAACTTTTATCGTAAAGGAAGTCTCGATTTCAAGAATTGAAAGTTTTTTCTCGTTATGGCCTTGCAACAAGCGTACTTGTCAAGATAAGACAGCAAAAGGCTTTCAAGCCCTAAGAGATTGAACAAAATCTCATAGGTGTGATTTTGCTTTATGAGATACATTGGTTGTGCTGTTAGAAGCTATTAAAAAGATTAACCACTTAAGTGCCGATGACAAACATATTTGATATGGAATTTTTTTACGGTCTTGGACCCCTGGGTAGTGTATCTAGGAGCGCCGCGACCCAGGCACCAGGGAGCGGTCCCCGGTCAAAAATAGACCCTATCTAAAGATTCCAAAAATGTTGAAAATTCCCTGCACAAAAGTGGTTGAACAACTTTATTCCTTTGAAAAACTCTGATTCGCTGATCTTCCTGAGATGTCTTTTCATCCTTTTTTACACCATTAAAGGGCCATCACTGACACAAGTAGCTGTGTCTATGATCTAAACCAGTGATGAAAAAGTCAAAACCAGCCTGGCCAATGAAGGTTGGACTGAAGACGTGCTGCTGGAAATAATTTTTCCCGAGAATAGTATTTAGCATATTCCGCTTCGTTTTAGAACTAATTCTGTTGTCTTGACAACGAACCCCAAAGTGTCATAGTGAAAATATCTTCACTTTCTATTGTTTTACTTAACCCTTTTGCTACCGATAAGATTCTGAAAAATACGATTTTGAAAATAAGTTAAAAATTACCAATCCTTAATAAATCTTATATAATCCTTTGGCACTTAGTATAAAGACTATATGAAAGTATACATTTTTGAAAAGCTTATAGAGTGGAATCTTAAAACGTAATCCAAAAATGAAAATTTTATTTTTGCTTACGTCAGCATTTTCACAAAATAAAGAAAAATTTCAAAGTTTAAGGAAAAAAACTTGACACGTTGCCTTGACAAACCCCAAATTGTAATAGTGAAAATATCTGATCTTTTTATATCGCTTTAACTCTTTCGCTACCGATAGGATTTTGTAGCCAAACCATTCTTTGTAGCTAAAGAGTTAAAAGACTGTTGCCATATTATTTTGATTGGTAACGAGACAGGACATGATAAAATTGATCTCGGGAAGAGTATGCTCGTCTCAAAAATTGCAATTGTGTTAGGGTTATTGCTATAGCATATGAATGTACTTAAGGGTTGACAAATGGTGCATGCGTGAAGTACACGCTTTTTTTCAATTTCTTAGCCAATCACTGAAAAGGAGGCTGAAATTTTCTTAGAATTTACATATCTTGAGGCTGAGATTTCCTTACATTCTCTTTCTTGAAATAAGATGTTTTCTGCACAAATTTAGGCAAATAGTATACATATCCAAAATGTTTCTTGAAAATATCCTCTGTAGAGTACAAAATTCCCATAAATGCATTGATATCTGTCTTCAAATGATTATAGTTCTGCAAGACCTCCTAAGATGTCCTATTTACCCTCTGTTTTTCAAAGTTTTTGGCATACAAGAAATAAATAAAGATCTAATTTTCTTATCTTCATTTGAAATTTCAGGCTAGAGACTTTTCTTAGCTTTTTCTTAGCATTTTGGCATATTTCAGGGTGTGTAATAAAATGTTCATGTTCTCGTACTTTTTGAACTTTTTTCAAGTTCATGTACATGGTTGTCACGTATTCTAAGTTTTATTCAGAAGTTACGTAAGTGAAAGTAGAAAAATCGCTAAACAGGAGTACGAGAACGTACAACTGTTACTTATTTGTCAACCTGGATAAAACAGTTTACCTTTATCAACATCACTTCTAAGTTTTGGACTCACTTCTCTGCCGTCATCTTCACTGACTGATCTCTGTAAATAGAGGAAAGAAATAACCATCCAATCAGTAAAGGTTTCCATACCGTAAAACCAGAAAACTAGAATGTGTAAAAAGCCATTCATGGTGCAATCGTGAAAAAAATTGATTTAAGGTTGATCATAACTAAAACCTTGAGTCGGTATATCACAATTGTTGAAGAGGAAGGAATGTTATACCTTCTCAAACAATTTATCAATTTCAGCATCTTCTTCTTCGTAACCACCTGATCCTGATCCATCACCATCTTCTGAATCTCCTGATTCATTTTCTAAAGATTTGTTGGTAAAAATGTAAGATTCAAAACACGATTCACTCGTAATTGAAGAATACCTTATCGGGGAAAAAATCGGCCGTAAATTTCAACGGGATAAAAATCTAGTCATTTTAAAAAAATTAGTCGTACTTTTTGGAAATTTTTTCAAAAATCAATAATTATGACGCAAAAACGTTTTTGGTACAAATATAGTAAAGGAAGAACAAAATGCGGCCATATACTTCAGGCTCACAAGTTTTCTCTAATGATATAAAATCATATAGAATTTCGTGCATATTTGTACGCATTCTCGAGTTGGTTTCGAATTTGAATGGTAAAAGTCTTTGAAATTTATAATAGGGGGGGGGGGGACGATTATTCGGTACACATAAAAACTTAGTTTATAGAAAATCAAACGCTTATTCCAGTTGGGGCTTTGCCTTCAGCAACCTCCACCACAAACAGCTTTTAAGCAAATTTGAAATAAGAAACCTTTATAAGAAAATTAAAACATCATTTTTACCTCCTTCTTCTTCTGAGTTAGAAGCATCGGTATCTACGGACATTGAAAAAGGTTTAATGAAAATCTACATTCAGTATTTTGCAAGATTTAACTATTACTAACCCTTTGGTTACATTGTGTTTTTTTAAAAAAAATTTCCACATTTTTTCAACTCTTTTCAAACATTCAACTTTAATTTCTGCACATTGGATTGAAATAAACTAGTTAAGTTGGGTACCAAAAAAAAGCTTTTTCTATGCTCCTTAAAAAAATTGCTGGTTGTCTAGACCAATTCTGATCCGTTTAGAAGTTATGAGCTACCAAAGACATAGCGGTATTTTGGTCAAATTTAGACGCCAAATGTCGTCCTTCCGAGTCTAAAGGTTAAGTTAGGTTTCTCTATACCAAACTTGATGAAAATGAAAATGAAAAATAGACAAAATGGATCAATCAAATATGGAAGTACATTGCCCAAATGTAAACAGTAGACTCTCGCTATGTCATACTCTGGATAAGTCGGACTTTAACTAAGTCGGACAGATTTTCAATTCCCCTTGGTTTTTCTTTATCAACTCAGGAAAAAATCATCTGCATAAGTTGTACCCCGGTTAAGTACTGTAGTATAAACATGTATCAGTAGACTTTTGAACATTAACAATTGAACTATGTACACAAAAGTATCTGACATACCATTTTCTTTTGGGACGTCGTCACGTTTTGCCAAAAACTCTAAGGCTCTCAAACTTGCTTCAATGTCATTCACGTCACCACTACGGGCTGTCATTTTGACAGCACCTTCAGGTAGATCGGCCATTGACACTTCTCGCTTCTTCTTTTCAGCTTTCAAGAAAGCCCCGCTTCCCTCCAAGGATCGTCGCTTTTTGCTTATCATGCCACTACCTTCTTTTAGGGAACGTCTCTTGCGAGAGCCAGCACCGCTTCCCTCCAAGGATCGTCGCTTTTTGTTTATCATGCCACTACCTTCTTCTAGGGAACGTCTCTTTCGAGATCCAGCACCACTTCCCTCCATAGACAACGATCTTCGTTTACGTACAGGCACACTGATGGCTTTTTCTTGCTTCTTTACGACAGAGGCTACTATATTCTTTGAAATAACTTTGCTGTTCAACTGAACATCCTTTTCAGCTGCTCGCTTTTTGGACGATTTTGCATGCTTATAGGTCATAAAATCGTACACATCTCTTTTCTTTTTCTTCTCTTTTTCTTTTTTGTTGTTATCTTCGTCATACTTTTCGACAAATTCACCTTCGTCGTTTTCCCCGAGCGTCATGCGTCGATATACAACACGTGGCTTCTCATTACCTAAAGGAAAAATCGAAGAATAGGAAAGATTGAGCATTGGCCCATGCAATTTAGAACTTCTTATTAGACCATGAAAAGTGGATTTCATTTGATATCAAACTTAACCAATTTGTTTCATTCATGTATCGAGGACTTAGGTCGAAAGTCTGAGAAGTATAAATTTTGGACATTTGTAAAGAAAGTAGAGAATTTCTGGGTTAAGATCAGCCGTAATCAGGAAAACATATTGATTTGAAGATACTCAGAGGGCAAAATAGGGAGAAAAAAAACCATGTGGAGGAGTATTTTTCTACGTAATCGGCACGCAGGATTGCATGTCTTTTACATAGAAAAACACTTCTTCATATAGGGCTTTTACTAATTATAAAGAAAATACCTTCATCCTCTTCTTCATCTTCATCAACACTTCTTGTTTGTCGTCTATACAACTCAACATTTGCCATGTATGCTGTCAATAACTCCTTTCCATCTTCTGGATCAAATGGATCACTATCTTCATCGATGGCACGTTTGTCACGATCTGCATCACGCTTCTCCGTGATATAAACTGACTTCTTCATGATATCATGTACAGCTGAAATTATTAAAAAATTTCTAGAAATTCTTGCTCTCTTACTTCTAATTCTTTCTGATTTCTTTTGCTTATTTCCGAGCAAAGCAATGTTACACCCGTCACATATTTAAAATTCATTCCGCGATGCAGCGCTGTTCCGGAATAAAGGTATTCGGTGTCGTTTTTTTGACGTCTACTTTTCTGACTTCTTGTTCTGAAAGATTGTTTATGTCCTAAGGGTTAAGAAATTCCACCCTCTTTCTTTTAGTCATGGTCAGTAAGCCACAATTATGGATAAATTATGCTGACATTTTTTTGAAATATCAATTGACAGACGCACCGACCTCTCATTGTATCGCAAAGTTTACGCTGAATATGAATTTCATAAGTAACGTTGGTTGGAAAAAAATAAATAAGCCATTGGTGAGTTCATTCACTTTGAAAATCGAAAAAGTTGCAAAATAATGCTGACTCTGCAGTTTTTTCTGTCTTTTCAAAAAACCTGTTAACATAAATTTTGAGCTCCTAGGGTAGCATGCTTGAAAAGGAACGCAAGCCACGGCATAGATCCCGTACTTAAATAATATAAGTATACTTTTAAACCCATAAAATCATAAAAATCATAAAAGTCGAAAAAAAGATAATCATTGTATTGATAAAACTTTTAGGGCCTCTTTTCGAAAATTAATGCAATTGAACGATGCTAATTTTTATCAAAAAATCCTTGGACAACAAAGAAAATCACTTTGCGAAACTAAAATCCTACTCTCAATAGATTCCAAAGCAGTACAAAATTAATCGACACATTAAATAATTAACTTAAAGTAGAAAGATTTTGAGTTGTGTACCTCCGAGAGATGATAGAGCGGATAGTTTTTCTTGCATAATGGCTGCATCCTCTTCGTCATCTTCTCGCTTCACTTTCTTTCCTTTTGTTGCAATCTTGTGTTTCTTTGCAACACCTAATAATTATCAAGATTTATTTGAGTTAAAGTTAGATATGTACTTTCCGCATTACGGAAAAGATTACAGTACCACATGAGGGGAAAATATGTTTCAATTTATGGCAAGTGGTGCAGTTATGGGGGAAAGGGGGGCAAAAGCCCTGGGCTCCTCATTCTTCACCCCCAATAAAGGAATAAACTTTTATCTCAAAAACATTTTTTTCGCCTAAAATTCCTTTTGGGAGGGTTACACAGACCTCAATAGTCACTTGAAGGGAAAACATGAAAAAAGGTCCAGGGATCTAAAACTTGAAAAACGTCACTTCGAGATTTCAAAATAAAGACTTACTGGGCAACAATTTCTGTGCAGCTATAATGAAAAAAAAGAAAAGTTCACGTAAATAATCATCTCCGTGATTCTTTATCCCAGATATATTATGTTAGCTTTTTTCCATTGAAGATGATGTCACGTTTACTTCTTAAAACATTAACAACTAGACTAATAAACAAGTCCATATTTTCAATCGAACTCTGAATTTTTTTAAAGCGAGAAAGCCTCGGAACACGGGAAAAAAATAACAATGGAGGAGGGTCCCGTACAGATCATTCTTTTCCCTACGGCAAATGTCTGGTAATCTTGATCACGACTAAGTACTGCGAAAAAATTTAGCAGGCTAGTCTATCCGACAGTTTGTCACTTTTTTACCAAAGTCCACACTAGTACGTAAAGCAGATGTTCAGTAAGATGTCTCTGGAATTTTCAGTAAGGATTCTTTTGATAGCAAAGGTTAGTAAAACAAAATCAAAACTTACCAGTGAGAGCAGCTTGAGCAGCTAAAATTTAAAAAATAAAATAAACAATTGTTATTAATGTCTAACAGTGTTTTTCACAGTATTTGACCTTATTTGTAAATATTTTGGGGCGGATTTAATTTGGCACTGCACGAATTATTAAAATTTTGGCGTGGATTTAACCTGGTGCAAACCAAATTTTTAAAGAACAAAGTTAGAAAATTTTTCACAAAACTTAACAAGGGAAACAATTGATTAAGTCAGAAACTTAGAGAAACCGAAAATAAAAATCATTTAATTTGGTGCGGACTTTCAAGGCATTCTGATTTCAAGGCATTTGCGCAAAGTTGCCCCAAACTTTCTAATATTTTTCCTAATACACTGAACAAAATTTTCTTCGCATTTTAATTTTCTCCTCCGATGGCGTAAAACAGTTTTTTCCGTCGGAATCTCTTTACAGTTCAAATATTAAATTTCAAGCTTGACAAATATGTAAGATAATGTATTTTTCATTACCTTTAACGAGATGGGTTGCTACATTGGCACCTTGTGCATCTAAAAATGGGGAAAAAACAGGTAAAAATTTTCATGCGTTACGTATGGGACAAAGAATGGCCCAATTTTTGTTGGTGGTAAATGAGTTCAAAAGAATGTATTTGCAATATTCACCTTCCGTAGACAATGGAAAACAATTTAAACACTTACTCTCATGAGGATCCTCATGGTGACCAACCATCTGTTGTGCAGGATAGTTATTGACAAGGGTGGTCATTCCTGGGTAAGCAGCCTGATTCGTGGCATCAAAATAACTAGGTGGCTGTTGAGCTTCTACTAAAGCATCTCTTTTCCTTTCTTCCTCGTCAATTTTGGTGAAATCAAAGTCACTTGGATCGTATTCCTTGCCATCTATTTAGAGTGTGAAAAGCCATAATAGCAAAAATACGAGAAACTTCAAAACTTAATGGGAGAACTGAGAAAAATTGATGCTTTTGAGGCTGCAAACACAATTGAAAACACAACGTAAGAAATAAAAAATTTGGGGCCGAAAAATTAAGTTGAATTGAATAATATAATAACTCCACTATGCAAACAAGACCTACCGACGGCATATACAGAGTTGTGAAAGTATCCACCGCATTTTCTTAACGAATCCCCTTGACAATCACTGTTACAATCATTATCAGGTAAACTACCATAGCGACCGAATGCGTTGCCACAGAAACAGAGGTAGCCATATTGGACACCAGCAAATTTGTAGTTTTGATAAGCGCACTCTCGTACACAAGTTTCTGGTGTTGTGGCGTAACGGGTGAAACGTTTCGGAAGATCACGAAGTGGCCTCATATCTTTGAAACATCCTTGGTAATCTAGATGAAAGAAGAATGTATTACGATGCCGCTCATTTAACAGGATAAATTAGTGTGGAGAAAATTTGGTGCTGAAACTAATTGCACTGTTTCAGGTGCATCATTTAACGTTTTTTCTAGGGTTTCTTTACAAATCAATAAACATTTTACGGACTTTTCAGGGTTTTCTTTTTTTGCGTTTATCGACCAAAATTAGCCAATAAGATTTTACACTGTAGAGTTGCACTTCTCTAAAACGTCAAAATTGACCACGAATTAAACATACCAGAAAAACAAAATTAAAATATCATTCAAAGGCGAAAATTGCTAGGTGGCTTACATGGTGTGTCCAAGTAAATCTTCTTCGTCACTGTTTTCTTGTGTGGCTTTTCTAAAAGAATTTAAATCGGGTAATCTAATACTTGCCTTCTTCACTCCTATGTCCTGCTGTTTCCTGCATATGCTAAAGCTTGTGTCAGTGTGTTTACAAATTAGTAGATACGAAACCATTAGTGACCTGGTAGAAATATTTCAATGCTCCCGATTTTTTAAAAACTTTACCGATTTCGTTTCTCAAGATTTTGGCACATTAAAGATTTTCATTAAGCCTTTATCTATACTTTCCTAATGATGATTTTGCAATAAAAATCGAAATATTGAGATGATCACTGTCTATTTTCTAATGTTAAACTTTGATCAAAAGTTTCTATAAGAATGCATCTTTATAGTTTGTCTTAATTCTGTTTTTATCTACACGAAAATATCTAATAGAAAGGGGAAAGCTGATATTGAAAGCCTGGTAGTAGGAATGTAATGACACAAGGGTTACCAGAAGTAGATGGTTGTAAAGCGAAATATACCTTTTTCAACGTTCACTCCAGTCTTGTTGCTGCACAAGCAAGGCTCTTGAGTCAACATGGTATGCGGGAAACAGCTTCGTTCGCAAACACCGTCGTTACTTTTCACTGAAGTTCGAACCTCTGGATTGGAGTCCACACCTTGTAAGGTAGATGTTTGGTATGGGTACATGGGTGCTGCCATTTGATTTTGGTAGGAAACAGCTGCGGCGTATGGCTGCTGTTGGACGACATATGCTGTATTGGGGTTAACCACCTGCTGTGGGACGGCTGCAGCGTAATTTGAATAACCAGCAACCAAAGCAGGTGCTTTAGGTGGGAATGATTTAGCGACGGAGTCTTGTGCAATGTCTCTGTTGCACTTGCATGGGTTTTCTGTTGCCACATTGTACGGTTGGCAAGCGTTTTGACACCATGCACGTGCTACCACATCTGGTCCGTGCGAAGTTGTGTTTGCATTCTATGAAAGGAATACCAAAAAACATTAAGTCTAAAGTCATTTCGTTAAAATTTTTTAGGGACTTGCATCGATGCGTGGAAGTATTCAGCTATTATTTGTATAGGAAGATCATACCATGCAAAAATTTGTTTGTTTTCAGTAAGCTTACACAAATTGTTTTATTTATGCCCACTATTGACCCATGCAAGTTGTTCAAATTTTAACCAATATCTAGGACGATTGATCATTTTTGGCATTGTTTATAAAAATTATAAGAGATGGATCTGATGTCAAGAGATTTTTAAAGGCAAAGGCCAATTGATAGGAGAGAGAGAGTAATTTCCATGCATTGGTTCACCAAGTAATTTTCTAACTTCTAATCTAACATGACATAAGTATATACGTAAGTTGGATGGTCGTGATATGATTATGACATGAAAATGGAGACGTACTTGTATTGCATTAGTAGTTGTTGAGTTAGTAATGAAATTAGATCGTGCAGTATTAGGATCTTTAGGTGCATCTGGGACTTCCTCTGTAACCATGCTAGGTGTCATGCTGTTATAAGATGTTGCTGGCTTTACCTGTTGCTGTGGAGCTGGTTGTACTGGAGTAGGAGGCTGTACTGACTTTTGGTTTGGTCTTATAAGTGAATTGCAAGCGCAGGGGGTAATCCTGGCGACTGGTGAAGGAAAGCATGATCTCCTGCACGCACATTCCGGCGTGTTTTCTGTGCAAATCTGGACACGAAAAATATGGTGTTTATGAGTACTTATTATATGGAAGTTATAGAAAAAACGTTAATAAAATGGCAATCGTGCTTGAAGTTTGTTAAAAAATTTCGCAGATTTGCGAAAAGATCAAATTGGATAAAAAGAAGTCGAAAACCTATTTTCTTAAACTTTTCAAAATTGAAGAACGAAGGCATAAAATCGTTTCTTGGACATATATGCAGTTATTTCCTCATAATGATCTTTGACGTTGTGACAGCACGTGGGCGTTGAAATGATTTTGAAACGATGTTTGTACCCATTGAAATGGTATGGGAAGGGATGAAAAGTCATGCCTGTTCATTAAAATAAGAGTTGTGTGATAATGAAAACATCTCATGCTAGGGGAGGAAAAATTATGCACCTTATCGACCTGAACAGTGTTGGCCCTTGGTGGCAAAAAAATCCGAGGTGAAAATTTGGGCTAACAAGTTTTTATGGAATGCAATATTTTATGTCAAATCATGTTTCCGAATATTGAGATTTGGCCACGTTCGGTTGAGGTGATCTAGTCTGACAAAAACTCAGGCATCACGTTGTCTTGGGCAATAAGGTTACCTTTACAACAGGTTAATAAAATGTTAATATCCAGGGCGGGCAAACTTAGTAAAAACCCTATATGGAGGAGTGCTCTTATTTTCAAACGACACGCAGGACTGCCTGTTGTTCAAATAGAGAACACTTATCTACATGGGTTTTTTCATGATTTTGCCCACTGGGATGAAAAGACCTCCTAATTAGCATTTAGTTGTTTTAGTATTTGTGTGTCGAAATTATTCTATACATTATCTTTTATTCACTCTAAGGAGACAACCAATTAATAAGACTTACTGCATTAGCGCCAGAAGATGGAAGTAAAGCAGCAGATTGAATTTGAGGCCTGTCATCGCCTTCACAGCTACATGGGCTCAAGGTGGCTATCAGCTTCGGGTAGCAAGCACGTGTACATAAGCATTGAGGACTATCATCTGTACATAGTTTAGGCCCTAGAGTGATGATACCAGAAGCTGATTTGCCAAGGTTGTTGGTAGTGTTGGTTAGATCTTGACACGTGCATGGGTCGGACTACAAGTGAAATTAAATTGCAGCATGAAAAATTAGTATGGAAGAAAGGAAATAATTAGTAATGGACAAAATATTAGAGTTTGAAGTTAGTTTCTCATCTAGATAGATTAAAGGCATTTATCTAAATCAACCATTTCTAGAGCTTCACGTCTATGTCTGTCTATGTGATATCTCTTCACAAAAAACGTTCTGTCTATCTACTATATTACAGGTTTATTCATTTTTATGAGGGCAGATTGCCCCCGAACGCCTCCACGACCGTCTAAAAGATCTGAGGAAAGTTAATTTTTGCCCTACTAATAGTTGCATTTTTAAATGCATCATGTTAAGATGTTGTGCGCTGATATTTGGTAGACAGTCATTTATATAGCTACTAAATAAATAAGCCCGATACTATTTAATTGAAATCATATATCACGAGCATCCTACTACAGTCAACAAGCTGCCAAAATTAGCTGCCGATCAGCTAATCGATTCCATACTTCAAAACAACTTACCGCAGCCACCAACTTTGGTTCACATGACTTCTGACAAGCAGTGGTTGTATTAGCAGCGTCTGTGGTAGCATTACCAGAATTATCAAGCGATACAGTAACATTGTCAGCTTTAATAGCATCTGGCATGGGTGCAGTTTCATCCTGCTGGTTCGCTGCACCTTCTGCTGGAAGAGTGTCATTTTGTTGTGTGTTGACTACATCTGGAGCAGTCGTGTTACTGGCAGCTGGTGCAGTAGCATTGTTGGCTGGCCCTGTAGCTGGACTACTGTCATTCTTAACTAAGGAGGCAGTCTGGTTGGATGGAGTTGTGCTATTAGTTGTGGCAACCTCTGCTTTTCTCATGGCGAAACTAGTTTTTTTCGCCTTCTTTATATGCCTCTTTTCTTGTTGAGAAACGTCTGAAATCAAACGTAACAGTATTCTTTAATCAAAGAATTTACATGTAGGAAGAAAAATTGACGTAGTTTTACATCAATCCAATTTAATACCAATCTCTTTTTAAGAAATCCTTCCTTTTTAGACATTTGCTGACCTGGGATAGTTTCTAGTCAATGGGTCGTAATCATTTAGGCAATGTAAATACAGGCCACGCGTCCAACAACCGTCTAAAGGCTCCTTGCTGCCATTTATTTGCATTAGCACATAATATCCCTTGAAAACAGGTTTTTCAAGAACCGAAAAACCACTTTATTAATCAAGAAATAACAAAAAGTATTCAACCATAAAATTTCTGTAACACTTACCTCGTTTGTCTTCAAACAAAAGTTTGGTCAACGAGTGATCGATATCAATTTTATGGCTTAGAGCTCCACCAAGCTTAGATCGCTAAAATTGGAAATAAAAAATCACTTACAGATATTTTCTAAATGTGATACAGTTTTTCCAAAATCTTTAAAAATGGACGGTTTAGACCATTCTATATCACTTCCCAAGGAGAAATGGACTTGATGTTAATCGTACCGATAAGTTTGTGGAAGGAGAATGAATATTGAATTACTCAGTTTTCTTCGCGTCGATAACAATGGGTCATGTCACCGAGGTATGCAAAATCATTCCAATGCCTATGTAAAATTAATTAAATGCGACAGGATCCCAACGCCCATATATTACCCATTCAACGCCTGCGTTGTCGGGCGGAATCGCGCATGAATGTAGGTTTTACATCCCAGTGAGGTACATATGTTGCTCCAACGTCATAACAACACATCAGTGTAAGCGAGCATGGAAACCATCTAACCGATCAATTATATAAGCCAACTTAGTATACTTTAGGTGCAGAAAACTTTCACGAACAGAATTTTTGAGAAAATTAGCGGAATTTTCCCGTTCCGCGTACATAAACTTTCGCGAATGAGCCAAACCGAACTTTTTGCAAACGTAAAATTTGGCGAATCACTAAAACTTAACATAAAACATTTCCAGTATTGGGTCCTGCAGTTATTGTTATACGGTAAGTATATAAGTATCTATATAATAACATACATGATACAAAAAAATTTCACGTTTGAGATTTCTTCTGTTCTTGTGTGTACACTTTCTCTCGCGAGTAGAAGGAAAGGCTTTTTTCGCGACATATATTTTCGCTTGTTTTGGAAAAATTCGCAATAACCGCGGAAGTTTCTGAACCTAAAGTACAATGTATATTGATGAATGTACTTACCGATTGACCTAACAACCAAGATGTGTAGTCTGCAGCTGCTTGGTTGACAGTAGACTTAAAAATTGAATATAATTTTCGAATTAAAAAAATCCAAATATATTGGGCTTAAATAACAAACTTGACAAATGTGACAAAGGTAGTAGGTAGATCTAATAAATATTAAATTGAATCACTTAACTGAAAGAGACGAGTATGTGCTACTCCAGTTTCGGAAGTGCACCCTGAAAGTGACCTTTTGCACTATTTTTTGGGAGTTTTTGGTTAGATTCTTGGGTGAAAGAAACAAGGTTTCAAAATCGTAACCTTCAACGGCACTACTGCAGTTTACGAAATTTCGTAATTTAACAACCATAAGGATAACTTTTAGATTTGACCCTCAGCACATCAATTACATGTACGTACCACACCTCCAGCCAAAAACTTATTTACAGTTATTAAGAGGCTGGTTGCTGGTGGTATCTACAAACAGAAGTAAAATGCAAAAGGTCTTGCATAATTGTTAAAAGTTAAGCTCACTTCATCATCAGCAGAGCGGACGACATCTTTCTTTTCTTCTTCAACAGTATTCAACTTGGAAAAGAGATTTTCCAGTTCTACAATAAAAATAAAATAGCTATATGATTAAGAATTAAACTACGAAAGAAATCATCGCGAAAATTCAAAAATTTACGGTTACCTTTATATGTCTTTTTATGTGGAAACTATTCCATATTTATACGTTTAAGCGTAGCTTGTCCCCGCCCAACACGGAAATTTGCTCCTTCAAGCGATGCTTTGGGGCTAGGTAGACTATGCAACAATTTTGTGAATTTCTATCAATGGATATACGCATATTTTTCTTACATATCTTAAGTTTCAATTTTGATATTATTACGTATGAAAAATGCTATGGAGCGAAAACGTTCATAATAATTAAAAAAAAGAGGTTTTTAAAGTCAAAATTTTTCGAAATAGATTTAAAAGCACATCACATTATTTATACAGTCAATAAGCTAATCAAAGAAACAAATGAAAAATAATATGTCCGCTTACCAGATTTGTCAGCGTCTGAGATTTTGGAATCGCCGGTCCAATCTTCCCTCAAACCAAGTGCTAAATGAGCAAAAAAATAAAGAAATGATAAATGGTAGCTTCCTGTTGGTTCTATTGAAGCCTAAATTAAAACTATGCTCCCAGTGGTATATCCAGAAGTTCGTCACGCTTACAGGAGCCATACAAAGTCATTACAGTAATAAATAAATGATTTTGTATCATGTCGGTACAAAAAGAGCTGTTATAAATATCGGTCAAACCAAATATTCCAAACGGCTGGCGTAAAGCATTCATATCGGTCATAGTGATATATATATACGGTAGTGAAATTTTCAACATAGATATCTCTAAGTATGAAATTTTTAAAAACGATATCAAAACTTTTCATAGTGGGTACCAGGGTCTCAAGGCTTAAAATAACTCCCTTTTTTGTAAACCCCCTATTTCTAACAAACTTCATGCCGACCCCCCCCCCCCTTTTTTTTTGGTCAATCCAACCCCCTTCCCTATCGTTACAAAATACAACTTTCCTGAATCAAAATAAAATAAATTCATAAAAAAACTGAGTATAAAAATCCAAGTAAAGAAACAAAAGCTAAAATTTGTAAAAAAAAACTTGAAAAAGGTTTTACCCGAAAAGCCCACTCCCCCCTTAGAAAATTTCATCCCCTCTTATACCCCTAAACCCCCCCCCCCCCCCTTTCCAAAAATGCTTCTTGAGAGTCAAAACCCCCCCTCCCCTCCCACCCCCTTCAGAAAAATGGGGGCCATTATGACGTTGGCAGAAATGGACCACCGTAGATATAAATAAAAATCTCTTTAGTTGAGAGATAAAAACCTCTTTAGTTGAAAGATAAAAGTTAGTTGAGCTAATTTAATGATATTGATTACAACCCCTGGGAATGCAACTCATCCAGTCCATATGGGTCAAACCAAGTAACTTACACGGGGTAAAGTACCAATGATGGTCATTTAAAAGGTAGAGGTAAAAACCTCCTCGTATATTGACCCACATTGGCGTACAATCTAATGAATGATACTATTGGAAATGTAACTATATCATCATCGTGGGTGACGTCAAGGCATGGGAGATAGGGTTGAATCATCCAAAAATTTAAATCCAATTAAACAATCATATAAAAAAGACGGGGAAATGAACTAATAACATTTACCAGTCAAGATCTCGTGTTTCAATTCATGATAATGACGTCTATGAGACAATAAGCTGACTCGAGACAAGACGTGACCGCACGGCAAGAACGGCGCACGAGTGGGATATCTTTACAAATTGAATTGTAAATCGTTGAAAAAGGAGAACTGTTATGCATTGTAAATATGTATGTAGATAAGAGATAGTCATCTTTTCCATGCCAGTGTAAATCGAATACGGAGACGAATTAACTTATCGATCGTAACCCTAGTAACCAATATAGTAATTGACTAGCGTGAAGGAGATTACTGATGTCAGCCGGCAACGGGGAAGTCAATGGCCTCTTCAAATTGCGGTTGATATGAGAGACAAATTACCAAGGTGGAGAACACACGACTCGTCAGTTCCCATTTACACTCAACACACTTCATCTATTTAAATTGTTGTCGAATTGGGAAAAAACGCCGACATGCCTCTAGCACCTCATCAATTTCAATTCATTTTTTCTTGAACATGAGGGTGAATTTTTCTATTTCAAATTTTGAATCCACACAAATTTTTTTTAGTGATTGGATAGTGCATCTGCCATTTCTAGAATACCCTCCTCAAATAGTTGCAAAGCTTTAAGCAAACATTAACTTTGCAAGAATTGTACGTTGAAAAGAGTAATGTAAAATCAGCACACGCGTCTCGTATTTAAATAAAAGTATCAGGGTTTTTCCAGTAGGTATGAACGAAACCTCGTTTCAACGTTATTACGTCATTGTGACGTCACGACGTTGAAATAATATTTTTGCCGGCTGGGTTTTATTCAAGAATGGAAATAACAAGGAATATACCGCTTTTTGGCGACACTAATAAAAAGGACACCTACCGTCTTTATTGTCTACATCATCTGTGTCGAAGGATCGCTTTTCTATAAAAAGAAAATAGAAAAACAGTTTGATTCTATAGGGTGCATGTGTCACATATAACGTCGTTATAATATTTAAAAATTCATTCGCCTGCGGTGCCAATCAATGAAATTTATCAAATAATTATCAACAAAATAATATAACAGTTAACCTTTCCTACTAAGAGCATTGTTTCGTTTTTCAAACATTGAATTTTTCTCCTACCGATCCATTTGTCAAAAGGAGACTTAGGAGTAAATTCAGAAAATCAGGCGTTTAACGGGAATGATTTCAGAGCATAAGATGCCGCGGTTTCATTTTACGATTTAAAGAGCTCGAGTAGGAGAGACACTTTATACTAAACACAGTAGTAAATTCCGCTAAATGAAACTTGTTAATAAATTGGGCGATCCAAATCAAAAGATGGCTTAACAAAGTAAAATAGCTCTTCGTTAGAAAGTTCAAGACCCTCCAAAGCTAGCACCTCGTGTTTTATCCAGCATATGACTGGAGGGAAAATTTTGACCAAGCCAATGAAAAAAGTAGTAACTCAGTGACCATATTAGTATCTTAAAACATGATGGCAACATTGATTTCGAAAGTTTTTAGTTCCAAAATAAATAAATGACTTTTTGATTGGGGCAGATTACGAAAATTTTGAACCTTTTTAAAATTATTAAGGGACAAACCTCAAGATCAATTGTCGCGCAAATTTATGCACAATCTAATTTTTGCGCATTTTTTTAATACATTTTCAAGCAGAATCTTAAAAAAATGAAATTGATTAATGCCAATCGATCGAAGAAAAATAGAATTTTTCCTTAAGATTTTAAAAATGCAGGTGGCTTGCACTAACTATACTAAAAACAAAAATATTAAAATATAAAAATACTTGATGCGCGAAATTGAGGACACGCGAAAATTTAAGTATTACATATCTCCTAAGACTTCGGCTCTATTAGGAATTTCATGAAAACGAGGCGGTGTGTATAAGAATCAATTCAGAAAATGTCTTTATTCTGGAATATGAATTCTTGTGGCAAACACTGTGCACGTTGAAAATTAAAGGGTTCTCCGTGGTCCTGAAAATTTATAAATATTTATACCATTTCGTCACGATTGCCTTGCGGTACGTCACTAAATCTTTCATATTTTCATTTAAAATGGATGAGAAAAAAATGTATTGAAAATTGCAAACAAAAATTCTAAATAGATATAGAATTAAAGATTGAAAAGGTTTGTTTAAAATTTGTGGTTTGTTACTAATAATGTGTTCTTTTATTATGCAGAACAAAATAAACGTAAAACCTGAAAAGAAAAATCGAGACACAATAACAAGTTTGACGAGTCCTTGCTCTATGTAAAAGAAAGCGGAAACAAAAGTCAGAAATTAGGGTTCCTTTTACATCAAGCGGTATGAGATATTGCCTGTGCATTAGTAATCAGATTCTCTGTGGCTATTCACATATTAGGATAGAGGAACATTGAAATACATGATTTTATAGTAGAGAGACAGAAGAAATAATACAATATAGATTTACAGAGAGAGTGTTAAATCCATCAAATGGAAATTTGAGAGAGAGAAATTGATTAGGTATGTTAAGGTTGGATAAAGGATCAATTGTATGACCATATTTTAGGTTGAGAGGTATATCTAATTTGTAAGAACATTTTTATAGATGATATTCCATTAATATTTACATCCTCAATCACCCAGCTTTGCGTGATGAATTCAAGTTCATTAAAGCTATTAAGGGAGATAATGTTTGACTGCGAAATTGGTCTCATTTATCTGACACAAATCAGTTCTGATAAAGTTGGAAAGTGAGCTTTTATTAACAGTGGTATTAAAAAAAAAGCTTCTACTGTGTAAAAACATGAGACTCAAACTTTTTGATCTAAGATCAAGTTTTCAAACTTAAAAGATTGTACATTTTGTACTACCAAAAAACCAAAGCAAAGGGCCAAAATGTGTTACCTTTTTATACTACAGTAGACTTTCGATAACTATTTTCAAGAAATGCCACTTCTATTTCAAACAGATAAAGAAATGGGTGAGGTATCATTTCGAGACAATAGCAGAGATGTGTACAACTGGTTATCACGTATGACAACAAGACAACCCCTGATGAATAACTGGTTATCGGAAGGTGATGGAAACCATGTCATGGAATTATACAAGGAAACTGAAAGCAACGGCCCAAGTAAGGAAATCATTTTGTTGATTAAAACCTAATGACCTGGTGGGAATCGAACCCACGACTAATATATTCAGCTGCGGAATAACAGTTCATGAAGAACCAAAACGGCTATTCTGGCTAAAAATGAAATCATTTATTCATTCAATATAAATATCGGGGCCCCAACCAAATAACTTTCCTGTTGTGTTAGAACATTACTACTACACACCTAGACAGGCATACGCCTGAACTTTCTTCCTAGTTACACCGTCGTTCTTCCTGACTTTTTAGATGAATAAGAAAACTATTGCAAAAAACTGAAAACTGTTCCAGGCTACTCCACACCTCACTACATTATGTGAAATTGTAACTGTCATGATGTAGACATTTTATAGCAGTATAGGTGCAGCTATTATACAACGATGAGTTCATGGTAATTTTTTTTCACTAGAACTGTGGGTCTGGGTTATATGTGCTGTCTCCTTGGCAACCATATGTATGTGCATAGTGGTTTTGATTGGTTTAGGAAAATGCTGTAAATGGTAAGTGACTGAGCGCTGTTTTATTGAAGAAGTTGGATGTGGATTACATTTCAGAGTTTGTACATGTTCACTCTTTACTGTAATCCAGAAACTTTTTGCGATTGCTTTGAAATTCCGGTCTTGTGTTCTTTCGATATTTATTAAAAATTTAACTAAAGCACTGTTTTTAAAAAATATATAAAAAGACCTGAAAACAAGACAATGACTGATACGTAAATCGAAAAAGATTATTCTAGATACATTCTATGAATAGCGGAACATATTTCTATTCTAAATATCACTCTAAGTCTCAAATCGGCAAAAGGAATATACAAAATACATGTATTTGAAACTGTTTTAGATCAAGTTAACTATTGAATTCTTTTAACAAATGAAGGCCAAGAATATCAACAAAATCTCTTTTCGGGGATTATTTCCTAATGAAATCATAAACCCGCAATGCAAAACATGATAAAGATTCAAAGAAAGACGAGAAAATTAATTTAGCTATGATCGAAACGCATAGGTATGTGTGGTGTCGGAAATAGTTTCTAACGCGTATGTATATGAATCGAGGGAGGTTAACAGTTTTTCATACAAAATTATTGAACTAAACTGAAAGACATAAAAAATTCAAAAACATGGAATCAACTTTTGGCATCCTAAAAGGGACTAGCTTTGACTGACTTAAATGTCAAATTGAATGTATGTCAACGGTTTAAAACATAAAATCCAAAGGAACTCGAAACTCCAAGATTTTTGTAACTGAGCATTTACCTGAGAATGGTAACGTATGACGATCGTTCAAGTAAAATAATTTTATTCAAAAGGCATATGTTCAGTTAAACAACGAATTAAACTTAAATCCCTTTTAAATTATTTTTAGGGAACCGAGCCATGGAAAAAACTATGATCTTTGGGAACTTAGTAAAAGCAGTACAAGGTACTTGTGGAAAAAGTAAGTTCAACACAAGTATTCTAGACCCCTGTCTGCCCAGTTTCCCATGTTGGAAACTAACTTTTAACTGTCTTGGACCACAGGTAAATAAAATGCATTAGGGTGGAGCGGTCCTCTGAAAACTCCTTGGTCCAATATCTAGGTTAAGTATAATATTGATTGAGATTTTTCAACAACATCAATTCTGAGCTTTACAATTACTATTCTCTCAAGTGTGGCCTATCCAAAGAGAACAAAAATGTTCCTTAACATAACCAGTAGTAGCCGGGGTGCCACAGCCCCTTAAAATTTTTAAAAATTTCTTTATGATTATATGGGCTTTCTTGCTACTTTAGAATCACACGCCAAAAAGACGTGACAGATATACCAGGTGAGTTGTCTTGATTAAACAGTTATTTATAAATCCAGCATATATGACATTTTGACATATGACAATATTGCTGTAGGTAACAGTAGTAAGTTAGTAGTTGAGAAAAAGAAGAAAAGTATACAGACATGAACGGGCCTTTCCAGAAGAAATAAATATCATCATTAACGCTGTAAGGGTGTCGAGCGCAAACTGATCAACCTTCGGTAGACCTTTAAGTAAACTGAGATCAAAAATGATGTTATTTCTGAAGAAGATACGAAAAAACTAGAAGCTTGCAACAACAGTATTTTAAAAGCTAAGATGATGTATATTTTTTCTGTTTTCTTTTCTAGCACAATTAGATGCGTATGAAAGTCCAGTTTCCATGGAAATGGATGAGATAGTAGTTTACAAAGAAGGAAGGCGTCTTACGTTAGATTCAGAGGAGAAAACACAATTGCTGAAAGATGCCTCCCTAAATCGTTCCACAGGTAAAAAAGTTTCCTTAACGGTTAATGCTATCAAGGTGCCTGTTAAAAGTTGTACTTATTTGTTGTTGAGCACCGAGCAGGGTTCCTACAGCAAATTTCTGAAAAACAGGGCAACGTCGTTGAGAAAAATAGGGCTTGTAGAAATAGTGTAAACTTATAAATTAATTTTCAAAGGCAGAAACAACTCATTAAAATGAAAAGAACGTCATATTTGATGGGATATATCATGAAAAAACAAAAATATATAGCAAACCAAATCCTTCATTGGTATTCTAATAGCAATATCGTGTTGTTTTCAATTCTATCAGGACTGCAACTACCGCAAATGCAATAAAGAGAATTATTGAATGTTAGAGCTCCTAGATAGCTGGAAAATGCTTTTTTTTAATTGGAGAAATACCTATACTAACATAAATGAAAAGGATCTGCCATGAATTTCTTTTGACATATGGCCGTATTTCGCTAAATTTTCCTTATGAGATCCTTATGATCAAAGAAATTTGTGGACATGGAAAACACAATTTTCACTCTTTTTGAGCGAATAAAAGGGCTCACGTCGATAAATAAACAGATCTTTCTGCTCTGTTAATATGAAAAAATAGATAGTTGAACAAACATTTCTGGGCGGATGCTGCAAGCCCCGTATGCCCTCAGGGATTATAGCTCCGTTAATTGATACATGCTCCGAAAAAAATATCAACACATGATATAACTACCCTGAATGTATTAATTATTGTCGAGTAAATTCTTGCGGAATAAATTTTGCGAATTTCGGTTGTTTTCGCAAAAATATATCCCGCAAAATTTTTTCAAAGGCTTGATTCTAAAGTTTAAGATTTGAAAAAAATATTTTGAAAATTACATTAACTAATTAATTGACACAACTGTTCCGTAGAAGTGAAGGGGCTATCCAGGGTAAGAATGATGTGAAGTGGAATCGATAAAATACCATTGATAAGCGGCAAGCAGATCACAGATTTTCCCACGGATTTCCACGGATTTTGCCGCTTATTAATGATATCTTACAGAGCTGAATTTCACTTCACCTTGTAATTAAGGTCAAATTATTGAATTACCGTTACATTTCCTACATAATCCTATTAATCCTAGATCTATTTATGTTTGCTTTAGATTCGACTCCAAATTCACCATTTTCAAGACACCAGTCAAAGAGATCGAAGTCATCGTCTTTTGCTTCTTCCTCTGTTAAGAAATCAAACAACTATCAAGCACCTGACCAAGCTTTATCACCGAGACTGAAAGCAAAACTTCAGTCTTTGAAATGTTTGACAAAAACTCTGTCAGATAACCCTACGGACGACGTTGCAAAAGAGGATTTCATGGCAAGACCGCTACCTCCTCTACCAACATCACCAGAATTCGTGCTTCAAGAGGAATCCCCTTTTGTTAAACATAACTTGTTTGATAACAGCTATGATGAACACTGGAAAATCTCTAGACGAGAGTCTGAAATGAATTTTGAAAAGTTTGATAAACTACTGCGTAAGAATTCAACTCAAGACCTTCATAGAATTGATTTCTCTTCAAAACGAAAGAATACTCTGTCAGAATTCCGTAAACACAAGTCAGCGTATAAGAACCGTCATAGAGAAGTCACCCATTTTGAAATACTACGTCATCGTTCGACCTCCATTGACGAACGCCTATCAGAGTGTTCTTTGAAGCGGCAGCGTAAACAGATCAGGCGGTCTCGTAGCATGGACGATTTAGATAACGTTATAATCAACGAACTATATGTTGACATAAAAACAACCTACGAAGAGGTTTCTGATGATATCAAAAAGAACGTCAAGCGACCATATGAAAGTAACCGATCGGAAAGATCAATAATGACTTCACCACGTGATGGTGGTATAACAACAAGCACAGATACTGTTTATAATCCAAACGAAAATACATATGCTAAGATAGCTGAACTACCTTTAACACCAAGTAAATCGAACATTCAAAAAAGACCTATGCCTCCAGTACCAACTCTACTGGATCTGTGTTTTAAGAACCAAAATCCTGCAAAACTAGACCATGTTTATCAACGAGCAGCTACGTTCGATACAGCTACTGGAGTACACATTCGAAATGGCAGACATCTATCTAAACAATTTCCGTCATTCAGAAGCAGTGTATCTGGGACAAGTGTAGCGTATGCTAGAATACCAGATATCATGGAACTTAAAAGCTAAATTAACTAAAACTTATTAATATTCATATTTTCAAAAAAGATAAATATTTATAACTTGTATATTTTATTATTTCAATTTTAACTTGCGTCAAGTTCAGTTCTTATCAACATGAAACATAGGTAGAAAAACACATAACAACAACATAAAAAAATCTTCAAGGAACAGAGACTTACCATGTCGCTTCTTTTCTGCCCTTTTCAAAAGTGTGTGATAAAAATGATCTAGAAAAAATATTAACAATATTTACAAATTTTTCATTTAAATTTTTCTCATACTATAAAGTTCGGCAAATATATAATCAATCGGTCTAATTGACTGACTAGAGAACCTGTGAGAAAGAGATGAAGTGAAGGGATTGCAACATCGATAAGTGATCACAGCTTTAGAAAAACATAAAACAAATCTGGCAGAACTCAAGCCAATAAGTCTTTCTAGGGCTATTATTATGACAACCAAGCTAACGGTCCATGGCCGACCAAGGTTTTAAGCTCGATTAAGAACCTGAAGAATGTGTGGGTTAACTTTATTAAAGCTAGACCAACCATTAATAACATTACAATGCATGGTTATTTCAAGTAATTCAGGGTCAAGAAAAATATATTGAGATATCAAAAACTACAAACCCTTTATTGCTTTCCTTACTGATTTACACACTTTTTTTAAGAGCTATGACTGAAATATTGTTAGAAACTAATTTTGTCTCTAAGGAATTACCTTCTTCTTCTCTTTTCTGTCGAACAGCTGATTCATGTGGAACTTCAAATGCTTCTTCGTCGTCATCATCTGAGTAAAACAAAAAAATGTTAAATCGATGTCAGAGTATTTCAAGAGTGCTCAGATCTTATGAATCATCCAAACTTTGTGTAAAAAATGCGTGTAAATATTGTTTACCACCTTTTGAATAGATACTACTTCTTGTCCGTCATTAGAACTATTTGAATAGATAAGACAAAAGCTCCCATTTTTTGAGGTGAAAATCAAAAGTTTTATCTCATCTTTTTACAAAATTCAAGTTGAAAAAGAAATATATCTTAACCAGATAAATGATAAACAAGAATACCTTTATTTCCCCGCTGTTGCCGAAAAAGTGGTCGATCTGCTTCTGCACTTGCTCTTCTTAGGAGACGTCTAAATCCATCATCTGTCAAAATAATAAAATCACATGATACAGTCATAAAAGGAAAAACTTTTTGAAGAACTAAATTTTGCGATTTTAATCCTAAATCAAAAAATTAAATTCTGTGAAAGTCAAAATTGCGCTAAACATACGTAAAAAGTGCATTTTTATTACGAAAAATGTGCAAAAAACCAGAACCGCAAAAATTAATTTCTGCGAAACTCGGCATTTTCCCTTAAGGTAGTGCTGAGTGCTGAGAAAAAATATTTTTCTTGATTACAGAGTGATTAGTTCTTTTTAATATAAGTCCAGTAGAATTTGATCAGTTTAGGGTCGACCCTAAAACTCTTATACGGGATTACCTTTAAGAGAAGAAAACATTGTCCAAGAAAACAATTTGAAAAAAATAAATGAATCAGACCAATCTTTCTTGAAAAACCGTAACTAATGATTGCGAATCTATAATTTAATCTTGGAAATGCGAAACCATAAAACACAAAAGTTAACCTTAATGGCACTAATTTCTGTTGGTATTCAAGTAGTGGGTCGAAAAATTGAATTTCCCTAATAATACAAAATTAAGACCAAAATATGTTTATTTTTCTTCATTTTCCTAGGAGAAAAGATAAAGTTGCCATTCGTTATTGGAAAATGCGGAAGAAAATGTAAAAAATTTGGCCAAAATTGGTAATCTTTAATCCTGAAATTCCTTCCCATACATACTATTTTCTTTCAGTCTTTACTTACGATAACACACAAAAAAATGATCAAAATAACCATTCCCTATATTTATTTCATAGGAAAATCAAATCAAACCAAATAGTGTAGCTAAACAAGACTGTCAATAAATAAACCACTTTTACTGAATGTCACAAGCATTTACCTTATTTGATAAAAGTGTCTGACAAATTTTTCATCAGACAAAATGTTCGCCAGGCAAAAATTTTGGTCAGGAAAAAGAAAAAAAAACTCAATTTTTCAAAAAATATACAATTTGAAATAAAAATCACATGAATCATAGCCTCAATAATGTTTCTACTGTAAACAATAAAAAATCTTCCTTGCTAAAACTGTTGAAAGATTTATGTAGAAGAGCGAAGAAAGACAAATATAATTACTTTATTAAGGTACTTCCTCAAATACTATGGACCTTCCTCTTAATTTTTTCAATTACGTCCATTAAAAATCAAAATCTTACAAGGTGAAGTAAAAACCATGCAAAAGGCTGATAAGAACTTTTTTCACTTTTTTCCAAATCTTCATACCTCTTCATTGTTACATTGAAAATTTTTGTTTTACTGAAGGGGTTTATAATTTTTTAGCATATAAGACACTGGATTGTTGACATGAAAATATATGCATAGAAAATTCAACTTATTTTGTAACAGAGGTTACTTAATTAGAACAAGGTGCACAATGAACAGTACTTTGCATGCTTCAGAGAATGGGTGTGAAAAATTGCAAAACATGTATCAAGGGAAGAAGTCTATACTTATTAAGTTTTCACAGTTCAAACATAACCAAGGGGAACTTTGTTGAGTCCTCCTACTTCTACAGATGAAAAATTCACAATTTAAAAACCCAAAAATTCTAAATATTCCATTTACCTACACCAACATTCATTGTAAACAATTAGAGATGTAATAAATGAAGCAAATAAAATTTCAAACAATCACGTAAAATCATCGGGATGACTAGAAGTTACATTAGCCCAAAAAAAACCCAACACTGAACATAGTCAGAATAAATTTCTAAACTTTATATATATAACTATTTATATTTTATAAATTTATTGCAATTTGTTACAGTTAGCTAAGAGAATCATAGATAGATAAAGAACAATATTTATTGCGGGTAGCCTCACTAACCCAGCCCCCTTTGACAGCTGATTGGTTAATAAAGTTTCAACGAATTTTGGTTAAAACAAATATATCTAGACCTAAACACTCGGCAAATGCAGAACTTTCATATAAACTTATATTTAATCAAGATCGATAACTCTTGTGAGGGCTGCCGAAGGAAACGTCCAGGTCAAAGTAAATTTGATTTATACTTCCGCAAATAAAATTGCTGAGGTAAAAGTAGAATTTTTGTGTTTATTGCCGAGATATTTGGTACTGGTAATTTGGTAATGACTAAGCAACAACTAAGCTCTGCTTGCCTTGACATGCCCACCATGTTAATCCAATCTAAAGGCTTTCAATTTCATCATTTAAGTATAGAAGAATTAATGACAGTGCCCAGACAGTTTGGAAAGCCTTCCTTAATAACACCATTTTTAAAAAATCATTTTGTACTTCATGGAGTGTAATAATAAAAGCACTCATGACATTGTTGGCATTCAGCATTAATAACAAAGCTTTGTACAAGAAAAAGTAACATTTTGAATAATGAATTACCATACATGAGCCAATATAATGGTGTGATTGGCATTATAAAATGGAGTGTTTTCTGTTGAGAATGTTATCTATTTCTTGATAGATAGTGAATAATGAATTTTCTTTAACAAGAAACAACAAACAACATGACAATTTCCAAGGTACCGTAGATGGGGGCGACTTTGAATTCGGTGGGGTCACTTTGAACAGCCACAAAGTCCAGCTTCCGAATGTCAACA